>OZ024710.1:3014461-3318430 GCA_964016945.1 Microplitis deprimator | reverse complement strand
AATTTTTATGGGAACATATAAGCGTATGATATAGCAGGGAGCGTGTTTCTTTCGCACTCTGCAGGTCTTTCAAGTCATAATTGATAGACTGAGACACCGGTATAATGCGGTATAATTTGTCCAACTCGGCGAACACAATCAGACTTATTGCCGCGAACGGATGCATCGCATCTGTAATCTTTTATTATGTCTCGGTTCGCATGGGAGAACTGCATACTGTTGTTATAAAACCATACTACTCATCTGCCTACTTATATTTACAACTACAAACTCCATCATTATCTTATATATGCATATATGTTTTTATTACTTTTATATTCTCATTTCTTTCGGTTTCTACGTGGTGGCCGGCTGGTCGATGCGCACACTACGCAGATCACACGTGCAAAAGAGTCTTGTTACCAAGAGATATTTATTCCGGCCATTAAAAAACTGGACGAATGAAAAATAGTCGAGTTAAAAGAATAATAAAAATAATATTACGTATATGTATGATCAGTATTTGGCTACCTGTGTTTAAAGTTTTCTATACCAGGTTGCACCATTAAATAAATTATTTTATGATAACAATAAGTTTTTTATTCATGAAATGAGGAGTAGAATATTCATTTCAAAATTTTCTTCGCTTAAAATTAAAAAAAAATTTTTTTCAAGTAGAGAAGGACTGAGCAAAATTAGGATACTCAAAAAATTCATTATTTGAATCCTGAATGCGATAAATTTTGTCCCGTATAAAAAAAATTATTGATAAGGGGTTGAAAAAATGTTGACTAAACTTCAAAACCTGACACAACGACGAACTTTTTTTAAACTTTGAAATTCAACAGAAAAATCAATGAATGCCCTAATATTATTTAGATATGCTAAAAATAATAAAAACGTTCAGAAATAGTTCAAAATCAGCTTTTTCTGAAGTATTTTTGCACTGAAAAAAATAATGAAACCTAGCACTTTTAATGGAGAGTCAAAAAAGTTTATAAAAGAGTCTAATAATGTTAAATTATAATACTAAGGCAATTATTTTTTTCTTTGTATTTTCAGAAGTTTGAAAATCGTTTAAAAAAATTTTGTCATTGTGTGACATTTTGAAGTTTAGAACGGTCAACATTTTTCCAAAAAATTTTTTTTTTACACGAGGCAATTTTTCTTACATTCAAAGAAAATAAGGATTAATTTTTAATTAAATTTTTAAAAAACATAAAATTTGCAATAAAAAGTACCAGTAGTTTTAGAAGGCTTGAAAAGAATCGCGACAGTAATAAATCACGATTAAAAATATTTTAAAAAATCGGTACCCTCTTTTGCTTGGCTCTTGCCTGTGGTCTATAATTATTGGTTTTATGTAATGGTGTGTCTATAATATATTTTCCTCAAAAATTTAAATATATATTATATGGGTTTTCAGTGCGGGTGTGAAAGGATCTGAAGATGAAAAATGAAATGTTTGGCAGGAAGATATTTTTCAAGAAAGAAAATGGATATTTTCTTCATTCCACATATATATAGATATATATATATATAAAGAAGCTCGTCCAATAACCATGCTGTGTCTTTTTAAAAGGTAGAGTATAAAGTAAACCAAACACAGTATGCATAATTTACCATTAGTTTAGTGTACTACTAAACAAACCCAGCTCATAAAATCGGTGACTTATGGATGTCTCACTGACACGGGATACACGATTAAGGAAAAAAACTATAGATTTTTCCATGAATCTTTTGTCTCATACGGGTGTATCTTGTCCAGGCTATAATATAAATTACCACACGTACTAAATATCTTTCAAGGTGGCCATCACTACATTTTACCCCAATACATTATTTTCCGTTCAGTTTCTAAATTTTTTCAACCTCACCCGAAAACAATCGTTTAAAATCGTCGGCAAAAATAAAAATAAATATATATATACTTAAAATAAAGTAACTAAATAGTATCTTATATAGAAAATTCTCCGTCGCGTGGCTTCTCGAGTGCCGTTAGACTCCCTGCAGGTGGTAATTATTTTTTTCCTTTTTCTCTAAAAAAAAAAACAAGGCATATATATCAGAGCCCATTGTATTGAATAAAACTAACATTGTGCTAGATAATAAAAAAAAAGCAAAAGTAATTTATTAATGTTTAAATACATAGAATGGCGCCTGAACAACAATGTTACTTTTGTAACGTCTTTTTTTATTTCTATTCATTCATTTATATACATATATACATATATACTTGTATAGACTCATGTATATAAATGTGCTATTCACTGGGTTCTTGATTCTTGAGAGTTAAATAAGTAAAGAATAAGACGTTGACACATGGAGCTAAACATTTCGGTAAACATTTCGGCCGTATAAAGTCGAGCAAAATGTAATAAACGACCTAATAATAACAGCGTTATAAAAGGATTTGTGTGTATAAAGGATTATTACCGTGCGATGCTTTGTAAAAATATCTCCAGGCTGTCGAGTGTTTATGGGCATTTATTACCAAATACACTTTTTTACGACTTTATATTCTTTAGATCCGAAAAAGGAAAAGAAATAAAAATTTAATAGAATTAAATGATAAATATAAACTGAGCTATAAAATGGTTTTTAAAAAAATTTACCGAGTTTCAATCATCTGGAGTATAAATTGATAATGAAAATAAATAAATAAATATATCAATGAACATTGATATTGTTCCGTTGATCATATATATAATATTTGTGCGATTAATCATCGTCGAAGTGTGTCCGGTCTCAGTCCAGGTAGCAGAAACTCTCTGAGAGGACTTCTCACGCGACCGGTATCTCGTCGTCGTCGGATATACTGCGGAAAAGACAGGGGCAATTAATATTAACTCTCTCTGGTATCCAAGTGTGTGCATGTGTGTGTGTGTGTCGTACCGGGTGACTCGATCGAGCGTGTTACGAGTCTAGCGACTGGACACGTCGTCGACGGATCTTTAATTTATTATCGCTGAGAATCGTGATGACGTGTGCTATGAATATCATTTCATTTTCTCTATCATTCTCTTTATTTTATTATTTAATGGTATCCCGCAGTGGATCCTGATCTCTTTTTTTTTATTATTTAATAGACATCAGATCTTTTCCGTTTGATTAATTTTTTTATCAATTTTAATCTATGATGTACGTTATGCGTCGACTGCTTTTTTTATCGCTGGCAGGTTATTCGCGTATACATGCAATTGTGAGGACAAAGAGAAATTTCGTCCCTTGAAAAACGCTTGGAATAATTTAGTATTTTTTTTTTTTTTTTACTGAATATAAGAGATTTTTCGTTTAATAGGTTTATATATATGTATATATATATAATATGTGTAACGAATAAGAGTATACGAGGGTGGGTGTGCTGTTGAAGATCGTGAAAGAGGGAGAGAGGCATTTGGTGGTAAAAGTAGTGCAGTTTCGCGATAAGGGACGCAATCCGATGCGCGTGCCAGATAAGTGGCTGATGCCTTTGGTACCGCGAAGGGGATGCTTGAGGTAATAGGAGAGAAGGGTGGCTTTTGAGACACGGGGGAAGTAGGACATTTTCGTCGAGGACGATCGCTATAGTATCCTGAGTAGTTGTATATAGTCTGAGTTCGAGCGAACACAACTACGGGGTTAAAATGCTCTCGTGGGGCGTCGTAACACCCTCGGTTGCTGCTCCAGGGAATCAGAAGCTATATAAGCTTGACTGTTGTCAGTACAGTAGACCAGACAAAGATGCAAATAAAATTATACAAAAGGGGATGAAAAGTCATTCGTCGAGCCAAATAGTCGGATTAAGGAATGGGATCATTAATCGGCCTGCATATTTTTTCAAATGTTTTTTTCTCAATTGGATGACAAGTAATTTTTAAATTTTGTAGCGATCACATAAAATAAATCAATAGATTGTGGATTGTGAAATGAGTTGTTTATTATAAATTTTTTTTTTTTTCTAGATATCCCAAGAGCGTGAGGATTTGGAGTTCCGAGAAGCTGTGAAATCAATCAAAGGGACGGCGTCGCGAAAAATATATACAGGATTGAAGAGCCTTGAATAATATGAGGTAAGTCTAGCCTCGAGTTGAGAAAAATAAATAAAATAGTTAAATAGTTAAAATGCAACTAAGAGAGACCATAGGCTCTGCAGGTTCCCATGGGTGGACAGGTTGGCCCACCCATGGTTCAGCACACAGTCGATTCTCGCGCGACTACCATACGTTAAAAGTATAAATCTCTGTTACTCTCATCTGCTTACAAATATTCTTAAGGACGACACTTGCCAACAAAATGAATTGAGTCCTTCGAGCTTGTGACAGCGGGACGCCTTGAAGAAAGGAAAATAACTATGTATCCGAAATCCACACTAGTGTGTTCTGCATTATGCCTTTTGCTCTCAACTCTGCTGAGTTTCAGACTATAACAACTTACGCCTCCTCTCAACTTTTTAAACTATTCCTTTTTCATTTACGTTTATATATATGTGTACATATAATTCTTCACTTTCCGATGCATTGTTGACTAAACTATAGATTACTCGCTTTGTTGACGCAGCAAGAAATCCCGCAGACTTGCACAAACGTATATATTTAACGTGAGCCCTTTCAATTCATTTTTCTTTTCAACCAAAATTGTTACCGGCCTTTTTGTAAACGATACTACTTGACGCTCTCTGTCGTTAACTCATCTTTGTTTCCAGAAAAGGTCGTATTTAAATCCCACACTCCTACTAAAATCATTTATTCGATTTTTATATTTTAATATTCAGGTAGAAAAAAAAAACGAAACCATATTCGGGAAACCTCATTTAATCAATTGTGAATTTCTGGAATAAAAGACACCATAATTATATTATTTTTTCTCATCAGCATTTATTATGGAATATATTTACAAGATTTATACATTTTTTATGATGAATAAAATCGTAAAATATTTTTAACGATGAGAATAAACAAAATTCACACGCTTCTTAGGTACTTGCCTCTAGCCGATATTATATTATTGCGATGAATCATTTTGTTGAGGACCGAAGAATATGCGATGCAGAAAACACAAAAGCGACGGGTGGATGTACGTGTATGTACATAAAAATTAAACATAATAATAACATGAGAAAAATTTAATATCGACAGCGCGGTTAATTGAAATCGGCCATTTCTCGACTATTTTATCTAGATGTACAATAGACTTAACGTCAGGGATGTTGATAAACTATGTCATAATGTTGTGACTCGCATCGTAATGTCATACCTTGGATAATTTTATTAGTACGAATGTGACATTAAAAGTTATTGAACGGTTTGTCTAATAGCCATTATATTGGCCGTATCAAATCTGTGTACAAAACACGATAACCCAATGTCGTCATGGATATTTTATGTTGGCCTACAGTTGTATATAAATCTCGTATATATAAACATAAAACATGCTGGTGTGGATGAAAGATGAATCGGAATAAATGAGAATAAAGAAAATAATATGTGATGCCCACGCCCCAGCGTTCATCGGAAAAATGTACCCTTGAGAGAAACACGCGTCTGATTTACTCATAGGGGTGTGGGTCCGTACAGATTTTTGGGACTTTCGGTAAAATCTGACCCATACACACGTCAGAATAAACCACTTGGAGACCGCAGGGGTGGAGTTGTTTTCCTCATAACAAAACAAAATCTATTTCAACATTTTTTACCTCCTTTTGCGTTACATAATAGAATATAGGAGTGAGTATGATGTTTTGGTGCGGAGGTATAGATTTGAGGTATATATTGCTCAGTCAGGTGAAATTGAAAGGATCGGCTGTGAAATTGAAGTCACTTGAGATATTTGATATATAGAGGACATTTAAAAGGTTAAAAGGGATTCGGGTGACATCGGTGACTGTCAAAATTAAATAATATTTTTCTAATAATAAATTTGTATTGAAATATTCTTCCTTTGAATCTTTTAAAATTCGATTAGCAAAAGTGAATTTTAGTTACGGGTGATCTTGATGTCTTTTATCATGGATTTAAATTTTTGGACACCTTACATTGTTAGCGACCCTAAACAAGTCGAAAAGTGAATTCTGATGCCGACGCTTTAGAGCGTTTGAGGCAACAAAAAGCTAAAGCACGAGAGATTCATTTCTTTCAAAAATTTTTATATTGAATTCATTTTTGAATAAATCCCAGGGAATTTGAATAATAAAATTTTTGAAAGTCAGCTTGTTTCTAAAACAATTTCAATATAATCGGATTATCGTTGAGTTATGAATTTAAATGTATTGAATATGCTCGAGTGAACTAATGGCTGCATTAGTGGCTATCTTAGATCAATGATGACTGGTCATATTTTAATCTTAATTTTATGCGAGTAACAATGAAACATAATTCTTTAAAAAAAAAAAATGTCCAATGTTTCTGGTGCATTCTTTATGCGTCAACGAGCAGAAACTGTCAGAGTTTGATAGTAGAAGAGGGTTAGAAGGTTTTATTTTTTTTTTTATTTTCTGGGACTTAAAAAATGAAAGAAAGATAATGCATGGAAAATATATGGATGGGAATAAGGTTGTGTCGAGTGAAACCATCAAAATATGTCGAGAAAACGTCAAAACGCCAGCTAAAACCAGACGAATCGGTCCAAAAGATTTGTTGAGATCTAAATGTAACCGAACACCAGTTTCTTATCTTTTTTTTTCTTCGTCTACTTCTTTTCGTCTTTCATTTTTTCATTCTTGTATCGACATACATATCTATACATATATATTTAAATATATACAGATGTATGTAATAAAAAAAAAAAAAATAAATAAAACTGAGAATTAATGTTTCCAGACGTAAGCCAACAATGGATTCTCTTTTCCCATTTCTCGTGCGCCCTCTCTACTCTCCACACAACAGCACACATTCTGGAATATAAATCGTGGAAACAGTTTTGCTGGTAATCAAACTAAATTGATTGTAAGCGACTCTACATTACGATCTGTTAGTCGTCGTACATAAACAACAGCAATAAACTTTAAAATATAACAACGTTTGGCATTGCTATTTTACATCTCTATTCACCGTTTGGTACATATACATAAATATATATACATATGTATATATGTAGTTATTTAACCAACGTTAAAATGTTATACAACTCGGTCTTTCCAAACGGTGGGTAGTAATCGATTCAATCATCATTCGCGAGTTTTATTTATGTTCTTAAATTACTATTGCCTCTACACAATACATTCAGGGCAACATATATTTTAATTTTATTTTATTACTGAAAATGTTTTATTGCTGAATCTATGTCACTGTAATTATTATAAATATTATGGCAGACACTGCGAAAAATCGGGAGAGAATTTTTAGTGAACATGGATTTTATTTAAATCCGAATTCATTCCGTCGCTACGAGTTTTGGAGTTTAAAAAAAATCACTCCGCATACGGAGTAAATAGGGAGTTTGTTTTTTCAGAAAAGTGATTTCGGAGTGATCTGGATTTTATTTCAGTCCACATTCACTCCGATTCAGAATTTTAATATTAAAATAAATTCCCCTTCTGGGTGAATTTCACTCCGAGGGAATTAAATAAATAGTCATTTACTCCAAATTCACTCTGGATTCAATCCGCGTCCATTCCGTAAATTTTTTGAAGCGTATACATACATAAATATTCTCAGTATAAGAACTCCCAAGTCCATAATTTTGAAAAAATAATTTTTTTAACATTTCCAACTAACAATCGTTTTAACACTCACTGTTTGAATTTCGTACGCGTTTATTTTGAACTTTCAAGTTATAGAAACAGCCAAAAAAATCTAAAATAACCAATACTTTGGAAGAATAAGAATTTTTTTTCTTTGCTCATTACCGAAAAATTTAATTCTGAATAAGAACATCTATAAATTTTTCCTATTTAAATATTTTTCCCAATCAAAAAATTATTTAATGATTTTTATTAGCCCTCTGTAAAATTTGAGAAAAACGGAGTTATATTGTAGATTTTTTATGGAAAACTTGAATATATTCGTATATTAAAATTTTATTTTTTATTTTCTGCAATTTATTAACGAATTTTAAAATTCTTTGTAAGGCTCGCTCGCTATCGCTGGGTAAATTTTAATAAAAAAAAAAAAAATATTAAAAAAATTGAACATAAACCCTGATGTACACAGGGTGGTTACGCGTATGCAAATAAGAGTGCCTCCCGTACTCTCACGTTCTCTCGTTCGACTCCACCCCCGTCCTCAGGCGCTCATTGTACGAATACCAAGCAAGGATATCGTATGTATATAAATTCGCTCCCTCGCAGCTCTTTCTTATTCTTTTCTTTTTAATGTATCTTCTTTGTTGCTCTCACTTTAAACATTCCTTATTTTCATTTAATCTCATCTCACTCGCGCTCTTGTTTTCTCCGTTACGGCATTGTGTGTCCCAACGTGAAAAATGAAAACGCACACAGTAAGCTGCTGTTTACATTCATCCTTATATATATATACATACAAATCAATGTATATAAATGTATATATATATACATAATATACGCAGTGGCTCCAGGTGAATTTCATATAATTATACTTCAAACATATGCGATAGTATCGGACAAGATTTGCGCCTCAAGAACTTGGCTAAAGATTTTTATTTATTTATATTTATATAAAACTTTTTTTTATATAAATAAGTAAGGCCTTTTTTTTCTAATTTTTTTATTCATTTTTAAAGAACTAAAATATATTTATGTTCGCCAAAAATCGTACATAGTTTCGTTATCTGAAAGAAATAAAAAGACGGCGTAGTATTAAGGTTTGGATACGAAAAAATGAGGTTTACACCGTCCGGTTTGATAGAGTATTTACGACACGATGCATCATGCCGTACAATGGTTCATATAAAACGTCCGTGGAGAAAGAAAAACCACCCTCGGCAGTGGCTGCGTTGGTGTTGGTACACACGGCAAAAGAATTGCGCCGAGGCCTTCCCTCTGTAAATGTATATGCATATATACACATACATACATACATACACAAACTGTTCCCGGATAAAAACTACCCCCTGGTATATGTTGTACACCCTTGGGATTCTATCGTATCGGAACTCGACAGATAACTCTTATCTCTGGCAAGCAGCATTCTTACTGGATTTAGTTCAGGGGAGAGTCTCAAGCTTTTTTAGCTTCTGCTTTTTATCCAGTTAAAAAAATGCCTCAAAAATATATACATATTACCCAGAAAAATATCTTTATATATTGTGTTTATTATACGAATTATATATTTTTGCCTGTAGATAAAATTATATACATGTATATATTTTATCATAAATTCATTTATGAGATGGCTCTAAATGGAGCTAATCAAAATTACTGACTTAAAAAACCAGTAATGATATTTAAATATTGAAAAGACTAGAATCCGTTTGCGTTTTTATCTCCTCGGTCAATTTGAGGGGGTGACTGGTGCGTATAAATAACTGTTAGCACTCGGTGTGACTAAACTTAAGGGTTGGTTACGGCTCGGTGAGGGTGCGCTTCTCGTCTATAAGATTCATCCATCCAGCACACAACACACACACATTTATATATATATATATATATATATGTCACATTTATTCGAGTAAAGTCGTAATTGGGGTGTAGAATGTGTAGGGATCGTTCGCACACGGTCTTTTCTCCCTCCTTAACGAGACTTTTGGTCCTGGGGTAGCTGTGTGATGCTAAATCGTCCAAATATATACCTCACGCTCGGTTTAACCGGCAAATATGTTTTGGATTTACTTGGTGGTCGTCCGACTTGTTCGATAACTTGAGCAATTAGATTTGCTTATCCGTTATCAATAATGAAATAATTATAATTTAATCAGTCTGTATAATTATTTATGGTAATTATATCAATTTAATTAATTAATTTAACACTCTGATGGATAAATAAATGTCTGTGTATTTTGTATTATTTATTGAGTAATCGCGACACATTTGCAGCAGGTGGTTATCTCAATTACGTCGAGGGTGAGTTGTCATTAAACACGTTGTGGTGACGACAGAGGGTTGTTTTGATTGCTCTTTCTGACCTAGTCGAGACAGATGTGTGTAATTTCCTACTGAGTTTTTGTCTACAACTGTTGATAGAGTCATTGGGGATGTCATCCTTTTTTTTTGTTGTTCATTTGAAGAAAAAAAGAAACAAGAAATTTCTTTTATCATTTAGCCGGAAGGTGTCAACGCAGGAACTTGATCGTGGATATATTCCTCGAGGAAGTGGTTAAAATAAAAAAACGTATAGAGTATAAGAGATTGGAGTTTACTATTATATATAATGTAGCTGGGGCAACGAACGACGAGGAAGAAGAGGATGATGATGATGATGAGGTGGGGAGAGACGGGGAATGAATGGAATTAGTGAGAAAGCTTGATGAATAATATCAGGTCTATCTGCGGGAGCAAGACTCGAGATTGAAGCGTATCTCTCGACGTATCTCCATAGACTATAAGGTACTCTCGTCTTCCGTCGCTTCTCTTTAACGTTAATCCAACCTCTTTTCTATTGCCAATCTCCCCCTTTATACTTTCTTGGTTGCTGCCGCTGGTAGTGTTGGTACTTCTCCGGCGTCTTCTTCTTCATTTCTTGATAAAATATATGTATATATGTATAGAGAGGAAGCAATGAGTAGAGAAAATGATGCACATGGAAAGAGGAAAAACTTTTATAACCCAAGATACATAGACTTGGATATGATCAAAGAGCAGCCTCTCTCTCATCAGCTGGTCCACCGCTTAAAAGAGACTCGTCAAAGTGGTCCATAGATATACAAAGCAGCTTTTTTGGACAACTTTTTTGAATTTGTGATTCAATTTAGCTGATGATTTGCTTTTGCTTTTTTAAAACTTTTTTTTTTATCGTCACTTTGACATTTTAATTTAAATTGAATTCTACTTGGGTGTGTGGATAAAAAATAATAAATAAAATAAGTTAAATGACTACAGAATATAAAGAGAAATGTAAATAGAAACTGTGTTTGAGTATATTGGGTACAGGAGTTGAGATTATTATTTTTTGTGAGAGCGATAATCTACAAGACAAGACAGCAATCAGACATCCTGTTATACTCCGAGGAAACACCCGGTCATGCTTTAAAGTTATATAACAATAAATAAAAAGCGAGTTGGAAGATGACATTTATCTCTTGTGGACAAAAAACCAACTTACTTTCGAGTTAATCTTTGTTTTTTAGTCTACTTGGCTACTGCCACACCCTTTTTCCGGATCCGTGTCCCCGAGGGGTCTAGATCATTCAGAATAATCATTTTTATTTCTCTCTCTTTCTTTCTTTC
Source organism: Microplitis deprimator (assembly GCA_964016945.1). Taxonomy (NCBI): domain Eukaryota; kingdom Metazoa; phylum Arthropoda; class Insecta; order Hymenoptera; family Braconidae; genus Microplitis; species Microplitis deprimator. Next base: position 3,307,173 of record OZ024710.1, on the reverse strand, counting down.
TCGTTCTGTTCGACTGCTGCTATAGAATACTACCAGATTAATCAATCCAGCCATCGTTTACTGAGACCCACTACCAGTGTAGGTCTAAATAATGAATTTTCTTGGCGATCGAGAAACAAATCACTTGGGACCGGGATAAAAATTTAAATTGTCAGAATTTTGGTCAAGAATTTAACTCAAGAACATGCTTTGAAAACCATTAACCTACTGTGGTCTAGTGTAATATATTGCTAAGAGATTTCTACTGAAAGATCGGTAGGTTTTTAACTGGCGTCTGTATACTTGCTGATGTCTTGAATGGATCGTTAAGAATTTTAGAATGAAAGGAAAAATTTTTAGCGTCGTCCACAGTTAAGATATTCCATCGTTAAAATAGTCCGCGGTCATTCATGCGTAACTCATCATCTCGCATCTTGTTTTTTTTTAACTTATTGTAAAAATATATGTGGGACTGGGCCCAACATTCAATCGTTTATCATTAACTGACACTCACTTTTACCTTCTAAAATAATTAAAGAATAAAAATTCTTTAAATTTTGTCTTTAAACGACTTTTTCTTATAATCCATTTTGATAATTATAACGTCTAGTAATCTATTTAAAAATATATAAATACTGAAAAATTAAGATTCTCGATTTTAAAACGGTCTGTAGTACACAAAAAATTTATAAACTTCCATTATTTATTTTATGAAATAAAAAATAAATAATAAAATTATTCATTAATTGAGACACGATAGGCAGCACCAGTAGACATTTTTAGATGTCACGAGAAAATTTTTGGAAAATAGAAATAACACTGATGAAATGAAAAAATAAATAGTTCTTTTTTTTCTCATATTCAAATCATATATTAATATAAATTAATCAATTTAAAAAAAAATACTTTGATTATTGATTCCGATCTTTTAAAGATACATAAAACTATTCAAAAAATTGTTGACAAATTATGTTAGACAATCTGATAAAAAAATAATGAAATATCCAAATGATAGAAAATCTCAAAGAAATTTATTGCTTCCCATCGAAATGAGTTCGTGACATGACTTTTGAATTAAAAAATTTAGTTAAAGTAAAATCAATAATTATATTACCCGAGTCAAAAAAATTCAAATTTGAATTTTCCGATTTAATTTTAAGTCAAATACGTCAAAACCAAGTCGAATTTGACTTTTTTAACTTAAATGAATGATAAGTAGGTCAGATTAGCCAAAAGTAAGTCAAAAGTGGATAAAAAAACACGTTTGATTTTGGGTAACTTTTGGCTAATGACCTGCTGAGTATCCACCTGTCAAAAAAAGTCAAATTTCACATGGTTTTGGCTTACTTGATTTCAACTTGAGTTAAAAAAGTCAAAACCAAGTCATTTTTTTCTGAATGAGTATTTTTCCTAGGCTGCTGCACTGAAAAAAAAAATAACTTTTGTAAAAACAATATTTTCTCAAATAGCAAATCAATGAAAATTATTGCATTGATAATTTGATATCTAACTTGAAGAATCATTTTCTTTCAACACAAGAAAATCAAAATTTACTCACTCAATTAAAAAAAAAAAAAAAATTCAGCAGATTTCGAATCAAACTCAAGTTTCTTCGATTCAGAAAATGGTTTCAAATAAAATCTTTAAATTGTTGCCTCAAAAATATATAAGATTGAAAGTTTTTGATAGCATAATTTCTTGTAGGAAAACCCACAACGTTTCTTCAAGTTATTTTTTTTCTACTGTGCAGCATTTATAAAAATATTTCATTCGTAATGATCTTTAGCTGCATTGAATGCCCTCTTCCCAATAATCTGATTATATACATAAATATATACATGGTATTAATTCAAAACCTCAACGTCAAAAAATAAGACATGTATATTTAAATATTTATAAACATATATATAAAAGAATAATCGAGTTTTGTCAAAAGAATAAATTGAAAAGTATCAAAAACAGTTGATGATGTTTTTTAAATTTTGTTGATAATAGTCCAAGAGTGAATAAAGTCTTTGACTCCATATAATAATAAAATTTAAGTATCAACCAGATGGTAGCGTGTATAATAAGGATCGTTATCTATTGAACAATTGGTCTGGTGAGATGAGATGTAGGAATAGGAAGACCTCCTGCCGTCGGTGATCCAACAGAGCTCTGTATCCGTTTACAAAATGAATATTTTATACTTTCTAGATGAGCTTCCTCATATAAATATATGAACATAATATATTACTTACATCCTGGACACATGAAACGATAACGCATACGCGTTATAAAAAAAAAATTTGTATCACTTCTGCAAGTTCTTGAAATCTATCAAAAGATTTTATTTATTTACATTTTTGTACTTTTTCTTTTATATATTTATTAGTATATACATAAAGTGCAAACAATCGAGGACAAATTGACATGGCAATGACGAATGTCCTGACAATATTTTGAAAGAGATCACAATTGAACAATGACTGTGGGCAGTTAGGTTTTCATACAACTGTGTCGATTTTGAAATAAAACTGGGATAAAAAAATATAAATAATAGAGAGGAGGAAAAAAAGCGAGAGAATAAAAAAAAATATAAAGAGGCTTGTGTCGTCACTCGAGTGCTGCACATTTTACTGGTATTGTTGTAACAATGGATCCTCACAATGCCCACCAAATTACGGATGTCTCAGTCAAAATATGTCCTATGGTCCCGGCTAGAATCGTAATCACTTTTACCATCTAGAATTATATTGAAGTATATGGAGGTTATGGTAGAGAGCATAGGACTTAAGAGAGAGCTGATGTTGGAGAGTATGCGGCATATATAGATATGATGCAGGCAGCAGCTCTCGACATTTTGGTGACCACAAACTGCGGGGCAGCTGTATTTTGAGCTATCAACCATCACCGATCTGCGGATTTTGAATGTTTTATGGGGGATACTCCCCAGCATGGAGTTTTTTCTCCTATTTTTTAAGTTTCTTTTTGGGGGTAGATACTTTTGGTCCCGATGCGATTTGTCTCATCGTACGGCGTGTGGGCTGGAGTATACAAGACACTGGATGCACGTGCGATCGTCGTCACTGTCGTTGTAACTTTGGTACGCGATGTCTTGATACCAGGTACCAAACTACTAAATGAATTTTAGAAAAAAATAAAACTATAAAAAAAGGTACTTTTTATGGTGTAGTTGGTAATCGAAACGATCTAGGGCACGTGGCTGATCATCTCAGATTATGCGTTTTAACGTAACTCTCAATCATCATATCACTGGAGATATCTTTTCAATAAAACCTAAAATCAATTGTCAGTTGACTTAAAATCTACTGATTATTTCTTTGAAAAAACATTTAGGATTTTATGTTGGACACTAATTTTACATAATAAGATAGTAATCACTGTTTAGATCTAGTAAATTTGTGTTTTTAGGTAATCTGATGATTAAATGACTCTACTTTTATTTTAATTTCAGTCGTAGGTTAGTGAATTACTTATGTTGTACGTAGAAGAACAAATAAGTGGTAACTATAATTTACAAATTGGCACTAGTGATTTTTTTGCGCATACAACTAATTAAAAAATAATTATTTCGTTTCATGCCTGAAAAAATAATTAATATTTAATGTATGGAAATAAATTAATTATTTTTAAATCAACTTATTAAAATAATCTTTGCTTCGTCTCCTACATAAATTAGTAAAATTAAGTAGTAAATAAATTTTTTTAAACATAAATAACGAGTAATAAAAGTATATAATTAAAATTTTCGAGAAAATTTTTGTATAAATCTTACACTTGACATAATTGAGTCATCTGATAACAATTCATATTTATATCACCTTTTAATTAAATTAAAAAAATTTTTTTACTAAAAATCTCAACTATAATTTACGATAATAAAAAAAAAACTTCAACGGACTTTAAACTTTCATTTAAAAATTAAAAAAATAATTTTTTGAAATTTCACACTTTCTTTAAATCCATACATAGGAAATATAAAAATATGTAGCCATTTAATGGACTCGTCTCATATTTATCAGTTGCGATCTAAAAAGCTTTGCTGGCATTAAAAACCATCTTAAGACTCTTTTTTCCTCATCAGCATCCAGACATTCTTTAAAAAAGATTTATTTAAACTTGAACGCATATACATGGAATTCTCTGCGCCATCATGAGTTTCGCGTCCCGGAAAATTCCCATGCGTGTACGCGGGTAGATTCTCAGTATACATACAAACATATATACATATATATGTATACAACAAGCTCTCATAATGACGACTCAATCCAACGATTTTTTTAGCTAAACGATTATAATACGCGAGGGCGCGAGCGTTAGGCAGCTGTCGCCATTCGACTCTATTGTAAAACGATGTTTGAGTGTTCACGAACAGAGAAGAACACCCGGTATTGTCCTGCTTCGAGATCAGACGATTACGCCAGCTACGATACAATCTCATCTGCATCCCACTTCTTCTGTCTCTCCTCTTACCTCACATATATATGTATATAATGTCTTTCACCCTCCAGCCCGTCGTATAAACCTAATACCCAAAACCCTATTCTATTATATTCTTACCTCATGTGGACAGTGTGTACGCTGCTGTTTAACCTCATGAAAGCACCCGATGTAATTTAGATAATCGTGTAAATAACAATTAATTTTTATAATGCATAATATATATACAAAAGTCATATAAATTCACAGAAAAAAATCATTTCTTGGCGCAAGAAATTTTTCGTTGTCCCAAGAAAGTTTTTGCATTACAAATTGAAAAAAAAAAATTCTTGCGCCAAGAAACCCTTTTTTTCTGTATACAAAAGACAACCAATAAATATAAAAAAAATTTAGCCTTTTAACTTGTGGCTGGCAACGGATTTATTTAAATCAGGAGACTGTTTTTAGATATGATTCCATGTATAGAAGTACATAATAGCCAATGGTGTTTCATATGTGGTATTGACCAAGAGATTTGGCGCCCGTCGTCGGGGTCGTTGGCGTCTTACTGACGAGACTATTAAAGTCTTAATTTATATAGAAAAGAGTTACTCTTAAGATACCGATTAACTTCACCGTGAAATTACTTAAAATGACTTCCAGACTTCACTCTGCTTCTTAATTATAACATTTATTTTTTATAACTTTTATTGACTAACGCTATATGCAGTAGACCAGAAATTAATCTAATGAAATATTTTTTATTTTAATTGCTGATTAAAAAGTCAATAATTAGAAACATAAATAATTTCTAAAATTTAGAAAATTATTTATAAATTTTATTTTATTTTTTTACGTTTCGTGAAACACATGTCAGTGAAAGTAAAAAATTTTAAGTACGTTCTAGTAAAAAATGATGAGAAAATAATGAACGTTAATGACATTCTGTCACCGATAATTATTATCACGTGAGTAGACAAAATTTAGTAAAGAAAATAAATAAAAAAAATAAATCTTGAGATATTTGTCGAGCCTGATTTTCGGTTTTGTGTCAGGATCCTAAATCCTGCTCTACTTTGGAGTAACGACACTAGTACTTCATCACTGGATTAAAAGTAGCCCCAGCTAATATTTCACCGGAGAATTGTCCGTGAAACGGCTATCCGTTCACTCTCTACCACAGTCATTTATACCTACGAAGTTACGGTGCACACTGTAAACTGCACCCAAGGCCCTACTTAACCCCCGACAGCTAATTACCTCGCTTGGTCTTAGTGCAAGAGCAAGAGAAAGCCACGAGAGTCCAGAGACTCGCAAGAGAAAATCACCGAGAGTGGAAACAATAGAGAGATTAGGACTCTTGCAATGGGCGCTTCGAAGATTATCCGAATTTCAGAGAATTACGTTGTCGAGCTAAATTCCACTCAACTTTCTATACATTTGTTTTACTTGCTTGCATCATAATATTTTATTTAAAACTCTATCTTCTACACGGAGAAATTATTCGTGTTTTAAATGCTATGGTGTCATAGTAAAAAGCGGGACTACGTTATAGCCATCTGCGGAAATCGAAAATTACTATGGCCATAGTCAAATTGACAACGATTATATTCAAAATTACTGTAAATTGTCGATCTTACTATGGCCGTCGTAATTTTCGCATGTGTTTATTTAAATTTCCGTCAGATGGCCAACATGGTCCGGTTTTACTATGACACCATAGCATTTCAAACTCGAATAATTTCTTCGTATATATATTTAGAGCTCCAAAAAAAAAGTCTACACAGAAAAAAAGGATATTTTTCCACAAGAAATATTTCGCATTATGAAAATTTTCTGAGGACTAGAAAAATTGATGCAAGAAATTTTTTTTTCCCTAAGGAAATTTTTGTTTTCAATTGATAATGGAAAAAATTTATTGGGGCAACGAAAAATTGTCTTGAGACGAGTAAAATTTTTTGTACCAAGAAATTCTTTTTTTCTTTGTATAAATATGAATTAATTAAATTTAATAGACAGAATAAATAATTTTTTTCATACTTTGTTCCGTTGTAAATGTGAACAAACTCAATGACGAAGGTAGAAAGGGTGAGAAAGAGTAAAAATAAAAGTAAAAATAAAAAATAAATATAAAAGAAAAATAAAAGTACGTGAGTACGTGACACAGACGTCACATTAGATTTGGAAGCGACATGCTCTCGCACAATCATATCTCGCACTCATCTTGCCCTTTGCACTGCTGCTGCAAGTATAGAGACCAGAAAGAAAAACGAGGAAGCTTTACACTCTACAATCTACAATATGTACGTCAGTACATCTGAGTACCTCGTACATACATACATCTCTATTTACATTCACATCTACATATACATTCAGACATAACATATGAAAAGAGAAAGATCAAAACGTGTGAGCGAGTAAGAGAATACTTTGCTTTTCGGCGACACGCAGATACGACTAGATTTTGATCTTTAAATCTACGCTAAACAGCCAACCAGCCAACCAGCCAGCTAGCGAGCTACGATCAAGCCTAAGGATAATGTAGATAACATTCATAGCTTACCCTTTTGCCATAGTTCTCCTCTCTTCAATTTAATAATAGCCGCACATGAAGGATTTTCAAAATGAGTATATTGTTGATTCAAAGTTCTGCTTCTTCATCATCATCATCAACATCAACATCAACTTCATAACCAGGCGCACGAGTCTCTTTTAATATATAACCCACATAAATTATTGTACCCATGGGTTTTGTCAAAATTAATTTTACCATATCACAAATAAATTAACGTCACAATGGGGAATGCAGGATGGGATTTAAAAATTTTAAAAAAAATCAAGCGACAACTTAACGTAATTTCAGTGATCCGTGAAGTGAAAAATGAGCGCAAGTATGTTATTCTTATCCGTATGGTAAATGTATAGATATATGAGTATGCGTACTATGCAATGTGTGGATGTGCTTGAAGATGAGTCTCTTCTTATGTGTACATGTCGGGGAAGAGAAGAGACCGATCACGAAATTGCCCAAAGCGGTGCAGCAATAAGCCATAAAGATACCGTTGTGGATACGTCGTCGTGCACGTTGATGGTGAACCCTTCCTTATAAAGATATGTGTGTATATATTCCATACCGAGAATAATTATAGACGCGGCTCTCTGCACTCTTCTCAAGTCCACGCTCCGTAAACCCGCAGATTCATCCGCGAGATCCACTCTTGTCTTTTTTTATTCATATTTTTTTTATATATATTTTATTTTAATTCATATTTTTTATTTTGTTTCTCCAAACATCGCTGAGCCACAAAGCGATTTTGTAATATAAATTTTTAAAAAATGATGCATCGAAAAAATTTACATTATACAATTTTTTTAATGCAATATCGTTAATTTATTATTATTGAATTTATTTTAATGAGAATTTTATTCGGGCATCGTGTAAACGATCGTATTATAAGATATAAACATCTTATATATATATGAGGAGCACACCTTGCACCCAAGAGCATTTTGCGATTCCACGGAAGTCCCCCGATCCCAATGTGTCGTTCGTAATTTTTGGAAAATAACTCAGGGAAAAAAGATAAAAAAAAAAGTAAAACAAGAAAAAATATTAAGAGGAAATATACATGTATAACAAGTGCACAAGGTTGATATAAATTTATGAGATTGAAATTATCGCGGTGGCACATAATAAGAGGGATCTAACGTATATAAATTGCAAGGTGCAATGGTAAAAAAATAAAAGAGCTTATAAATGCGACGTGTCGATATAAAGTTTGCTGTGATAATCGGTATGCAGGTGCTCCTTATACGCGTGGCTTTGCCGTTTAAAAGAGACACCTGATGGATTTTTCGAGGACCAACAATAGTGTCCTTATTGAGCTGCTTCAATTTCCATACTGGAGCAAAACATAAAAAATGAACTATGTTATAGTAGTAGAAATATTTGAGTGTAAGGACATCTGGTGAGAAAAAATTTACATTAGTGGAATACAAGATTAGGAAAGTATTTCATGTCTCGTCATGTTGAGATAAAATCTCACGTCCGTTTAGATAAAAATATGTATACAGGAGTCTATACTCCAGCATGCAAAGGCATCCATATTTACAGGGATTAACTAGAGAAGCCATTGTTATACACATTCACGGACACAATACTCGGTGATGCTCTTATTACGAAGACTCTCTCATTATTTCGGCGCCAACTCTTTTTGTTTGGAGGGATTAAGCTGATCCTTAAACCAGCGGGCATCCAGGACCTCTCGCTCTGTCTCTCTCTCTATCGTTAGATGGGGAGGAGGCTTTACTCTCTTGCTTGACTACATTTTACTGAGGGCAAGACTACTAGAGTAGAGAATTCTTTATAGTTTTTCTTTAGTTTCAGAGCTACTGAGAGTAGACTCTTGAAAACAGGAAAAAATTCTCTCTACTTTGGGGACAATGTCTTGAGACAATGTGGCCTCGGATTTCTCCGTTACTCTGTCGTTTTTACTTTTTATTTTCATCCTAAAAATCCATTTGTTGGTGGGTAGTTTTGTTGGTATGTGCTGGAGAAATTTAAGAGAGAGTCCGTATACTGCTAGGGTATAGAGATATATACATATATATGTTATTCCTTCAGAAGGTGTTTGGGTGCTTGAGAGATTTTTTGAGATCGCAAGAGATTCCACTGTCGAGGATCTCGCGAGGAGATTTCCTTCAAGGATAACGCTCTTATGTAGAGCAAATCTATGACAAGTTTAAGCCGACCTACTTCACTCACTCAAGCACAAACATCTTTATTTTATTTTTTTCTTCATTCATGTCAATTCAAAGAATTACTTTTTGTTATCCTATTTATTTAAAAAAAAAACTACATACTCAATATTTACAGTTTTATTTTAAATCCGATAAATATAAATGCGATTGGTAAATTTTTAAAATAAAAAAAAATTTCATTGAGTATTTTACGTGAAAAAATTTAAAACGAAGTGGAGAAATTGCAAACTCGCGACAATCAAGCCCAAAAAGCTTTCATACATTCGAAAAAAAAGAAGCTGTAATACACACGTCGACAAGTAAAAATGTCTCGTTTAATTTCGTGGTTTAATTATTTTTTAAATTAAGCCGCCAGTTAGTTTTCAAAGTCGATATATAAGGTAGTGCAGGTGCATTCACATTTTCAGTATGCCAACATCCAGTGCAGACTATATATATTTTTATAGATATACATATATGAAATAGTCGGTTTTAGCCATACGCGTGATCGTGTTTTATTTCTTGTCGAGATATGCCAGTCGACCGGAGACTCATTCGGAAGGGATGACCAGCGAGAGAGTACGAGGGTTGAAAAAAAACATTTTAAAAACAATTCTGTGGGAATGTTTCCAATGTGAGCTACCCGCCTCACTCTTTTTATTTGTTTTTTTTTTTTTTTTTATAGCTGGTTTTCATGTCCCTCACTTGCTTCCTCGTTTCATCTTGCTCCCACGTTTTATCTCGTCCTCATCCCCGACTTTATTTTCTCTGAATGCTTTTCTGCTGTATTGCAAATCGAGAATGAGGGGAAATTATTGTATCTTTTGCATACCTACACATCTATCTGCATTCTACATATGACTTTTTTTTTTTTTTTACATCAATATCTATGTGTTTATTCAGATTTCTACATCTAAAAATATTTAATGACATTTTTACTTCCGTTTGTCTATAATATCAATATCTTATAATTTTTTGTATTGTATTCTATATATATCTACATATATGAGAAACTGGCGTAAAATTTTTAAAGAAACTTTTTTTTTATTTTAAAAAAAATGATCGGGTAAGTTAGCCCCTCTAGCCAAAATTTTTTGTAAAAAACGTGAATGACAAAAAATTCAGGTCAAAATTTCAGAATAATTGAGATGCTCAACTTACCCCACCTTTCTTTATAGACTTAGTAAACAATAATTTGTAAATATAAAAAATAAATTTATTTTCCTCAATGCTCTCATTTTTTTGGGGTTCCCATATGTACATACATACATGTATGTATATATAATTTTTTTCCATTTATATAAATTATGAATTTAAGGTAAAAGTTTAGAAAAATTTTAATAATTTTTTTTTACGAAAAAGAGGTTACTGTAAATTTTTTTTAGCGAGTGTAAAAAAGGAGGAAATAAAAAAATACGAAATGTAGCGTGTGTGATGTTGCCTGCGGCCACGTATCTCATAAAAATGACCTTTTCCGCGCTTGAGCGTGTGTAGCTGCCGTGCGTGTGTAGTGTATACCTTGGTATAAAAGTAACGGCGGCGTTGGTATATATCTAGCAGAGATAACAGCGATATCTCTGATATATTACGCTGTTCTATACACTGTACACCGGCACGAGAGAACTCTCCGTAACACCGCGCGTGTACACCTCACAGGGGTAATAGTGAGGGTACTAAAAAAAATATAAAAATTAAATTAAAAATATAAAGTATACTTTAGGATTATATTTATATGATACTAAATAAATTAAACCATTGTCAAAAAACAAATTTTTTTTTATTCCAATCAAAAAAAAATATTTAAAAAAATTTCTTTGATGTAGAACACGTGCTTAGATATACTGAGGAACACGTAATAAAAAAAGAATAAATGCTAAAGTTTTGATGTTAAGAACGTGCGAATGAGATTTTTTTGTTATCGGGGTTAAAAGTTGGCGGGGTTGGTTTTTTCGTGTGGTGAAGAATAAAAATAAGAAAATAAACTAAAAAAATAATCTAGCTTGTTCTCTTTGCTGGCACTTTTACATTAGCGAGATAAGTCGTTGGCATAAAAAAAGAGAGGAGGTGGGGGGGGGGGGGGGGTAAAAGAAGCGTGCGGCGATGAGAATTACAAGAGGAAGAGCTTGGCAAGTACACTCTTTACATTCGCATCGCACTAGTATAAGGATCGGGTGGTCGCGGGTTCGTCCGGGGGATGTAGAGTTGAGTCAGGGGGGAGAGGCAAAAGGAGCATCGTGGATACGGAAATTTTTTTTCACCCTTTCTTGCAATAAATCTGCTCGCGGGAATTAGTTTCGAGATAAAGTATAATATCGGGCCCTGGGCGAAGTGACGTCAGAGGCTTGGAGTATTTATGGGCTTGATAGTGTCAGTCGTGTGCGCGGTAGCAACCCCCGACACGTCCTCTACCCACCGTCGCGCCCTTCTTTGTCCTTCCCTCGCGTCTATTCGCGGTACCACTGCAGTACCATATCCATATATATGTATAAAAATACATACATACATATACATATACATATACACATATGTATAGCAAACCCAACTGGGATAAATTATTGGAAAATAGTCGAGGGATACGCAACGTTCGGTTGAATCTTCCGCGAAACTGCGGCGATTCTTCCATTTCTCTGTTTTGTATTCAACGGGACCTTTCCTATATTTTCGTCTCTCTGATTTACTGCTGTCACGTTTCCTCTCGTCCTCTTTTCTATACTACCAACACTCTATTCTTCTCTCTCTTTTCATTTCTCCACATCAGCTACCGCGATCGCGACATTTTATTTCCTTCATGGCCATACTCTCGTTTATATATCTTGCCAATTTATTCATCCGTCAGTTAATCCTAACATTTTTTATCCCTCTTCTATTTTATCCAATTCGATTCTCTTCATCTATCTTTTTCCCATTGAGAATAATAATTTGGAAATCCAAAACAAAAATAAATTATCTCCCTTAAATAAATAAAAAATATATTTATTTCATCTAAGTATATAATAATATTTAATACTCATAACACACATTTTTATATATATCTATATATCTACACATAAATATAAAGTGACAATATAATAGACAATAGACTGAGCGTGAACAAGAAATAAAAAATGATTACAAGCTTATATTTACTATATAGTGTACTGCCGGATGTGCACTTGTATTATTATGTGACATTTTATTCAACAGATGGCCAGAATAGAAATAGACATTTGATTTGGCCAATTGGCCACAGCGGGTAGTCAACGACCCCCGTTAAAAACTAAAACTACCATTGCAGCAAAATAAAATGTCTCTACCCTCATCCTCTGGCAAATATTTTACTAGATAAATAAAACGTTAATTATCTAAATAAAGCGGCCAATTACATACTCGGAAGTCTTAGACAAAATAATAATTAACGATAATTCGATGATAAGAACCAGGAGTATCTAGCAGAGTAATCAGTAGACCAAGAAAGGGTTGATCGTTAGTAGATGAAGCCATGTGAAGGGCAATTACCCTGAGAACGAGGATCTCGATATGATCGTAAGTGCGTGGATACCGAAATTATCGGTGATTACAGTACGTCCTGCCTCTAGAATCGTCTAATTTACGCAAATTGCACACCATCAGTGTTCCATATCGGTTATGTGATGTTACACAACAGAGCATGGACACACTTTACTCTGCAGAATTATTCGCCAGTCAGTTGTTCTCTGGCAAGCACTCCACCAGAGAACAAACTGATGCTGCTGAGCAGCCGACCGACATCATGATCTCGCGCAGGATCCGCTAAACTAAGATATAATAAAGCGACAAATCAGCTTTAATTACCCACTCTAATACCCGGGCCATATACGACATTGCTTTAACGACACCTAGACTCTGTCAATATCATCAGCATCATCTGCTGTTACGGCATCTCTATATATCTATACCCTTTACTCCCAACAACTACAACATAACATCTATGGATATGGCCCGAATTTTCCTGTCACATTAATGCTAATGTGTGATTTGCTGCGTGCACAAATTATCCAACATGTTTTGTATACATATATATATGTATAGCAGCGAATTTCATCGTAGATGAGAAATGAGATGCCGTAGAAATTACTCTGCATATTAATCACTCGGATAATTTATATGAAAAGTGTATATGCATATACATTCATCTTATAAACCTTTCACTTATTTTTTTACACGCAATAAAATTCAAACCGCGTAATGAATTATCGGATCGGATTAGAAAATAATTAAATATATATAATGTTATATAATTTTTAATTGCCAATTTTTAAAATAAATTGCGTAATTGTTTAGTGGAAATAATTGATTACACAATAAATAAAAAATAAAATACCCAAGTGAATTAATTGGGAGGCATGTGAAGTGATTGAATGATGATTGATATGACGTCATTACTCAGTAGATGAGATAAACTCGTGAATCAGCAGTGATGCAATGGCACTCGGTGCGTTTGTCTAGTAGTATTGCTGTAGAGTGCTGCATACTGTAGTATGTCCAGTGAATAATGTTATCAACAGGACAATCTTTGGAAGCTAGTAGAATATGCATATATATATACACATGCAGGTATGGGAACTAACGCACATAAACATATATATGTATATATGAAACTGCTGCGGCTGGTAGCAGTCAAGAGGAATAGTATCCCAACATCCTACGGTATCACACCGTTAGCATCCGATCGTCGGCGTCGGCGAATTAATTGCACGGTATTTATGTTACTCGCACGTCGCAAATGCAGTTGGATAAGACTTTTCCTCAGTTGAGGGAGAGAGAGAGAGAGAGAGGGTTGACTAGTTGCATATGTGAGTGTATGTGCATTTATATATGTTATATATACACAATAATGGCCGTCTCTCGCACAGTGAAGGCTAATTGAAACGCCACCGTCCGCGAGATAAGCCGTACCGATTGCCAGCCCGAGAGTTATGAGACGATATTACGATGCCCCTCTCTCGTGTATGTCAGCCGCGAATTAATTTGACTCTCTCTCAACCCCCATTTGAACTACGTATATCTCTGCTGTACTAATATATATACTGCCTTCGTTCGTACACCGAGAATCGAGAAACTATTGACCTTAAATGATCATGGCATAACGGATGTATATAAATCTGATAATAAATTATGTAGTATCAAACTTTATTAGATAATATATACATATCTTATGATGCATTACTTTCAATATGATTAAAATATGTGTGGCTAAGATTGGGATGAAACCGAGTCTTGGAGAAAATATATGATGGATTTAAATTCTTATTTGAATTTTTTTTTTTAAATAATTTTTTATTTTGCATTAAGTTATAATCGAATATTTTTGCGTGACATGACAATAAGAAGTTGGTAAAAGTCATTGTCTGCAAAGAAGAAAAAAAGAATAATTGGAAGAGGAGAAAAGTATCGTGACTTAAAAGTGAATTGAAGAGGCGAACAAGTGATGAAGAGCCGTCTCCTCAAAATCTCTGACGTTCTTCATACAGTCTTGTCTATAATAATCACACTTGTGATGGAAAAAACTGTATCAAGAGGCTGCTAGATCTGTTCTATCGTCATCTCATGAATGTCAAGAAGGATTCGTTTTAGAGTAAAAATCTTTACTTGATTCTTCAGAATATTTTTCACGCTATTGTTACACTTATAGGTGTGTAATATTTCAATTTATCAAATTTTTTAAGACCCTACTTGAGGATGATGGTCCTAAGAGGTGTTGAGTCGTCATTTTTTACTACTCGCGTGGGAAAATCTTGCAAATGAAACAGCTGGACTTGTGGCCACACCAGAGCTAAAAAAAAGATGATACGACGGTTCTTCATTAAAAACTCGGAAGCTGTTTTTAGTTAAAATGTTGTGGTGGGTACTTTTGCTCTCGATAATAACGAGGAAGGCGTGCCCTTCTCATTTTAAAACCTACGGAACTGCGTTAAATTCTCAGCAGCTCTTGTCTTTTTTTTTTGTCTCTAAAGACCGTAAAAATTATTTTAGTTACACTCTATTGAGTAAACCTCGCTGCCCTTATACCTCATCGTCAATTTTACAGCACTCAAGAATCTGCAAATCATCCCGGAGGATACGAAAAAAAACAGGAAATCATTCTTAAGATTTTTTAAAAATTTTCAACCGCTCTAACGATTTTTAAAATTAAAAATTATTATTTAAATTGATTATATAGAAAATTAAACAAGGCGCAGTCTTGAAAATACTTTCAAAGTGTCGCACAATGAGAGCGGCGCATAGAAAAAAAATAGAAATGTAAAGAAAAAAAATTCGTGTAACCAAGGGCTCGCCTTCTGTGGAGGTTTTAACTGTCCATAGTAAAATCGTAAAGCCACGAAGGACGCGCGGTTGGAGCTGTCTGGATGGAATCATTATTTACGAGCACTGAAATCGATAGCCCAGGTCGAAAAGTCGATCATGAAAATACTGCACTCAAGAGAGAGGTGTGTATTTGTGGTCGTGTCGATGGAAAAACCATTTTTCCTTAAATTCTTTTATTTTATTATTTATTAGTTTCAATCCCTCTCTCTTTTCCTTTTTCTTTCTCTTTCTCCATAAATATTTTTTTATTTTTCTTATTCAAAATTTTATGAGTGTAATTTTTATTAAAACACACAATGTGCCAAGTACTTTTTACATTAGAGCTTCTTATCAGGGTGTGTAACTCTTTCGTAGATCCTGATTTACATTCTCTATCGGCTAAAAGAAAAATGATTTATTCACCAATAAATTCTCTTACTTTTCATCGTGTTTTTATAACCTAAAAAAAACCACAAATAAAATATTAAATTTTTTTTTCATTTGAATCGAAAAAAAAAAAATTCTGCTGGAATATTTAAAAAATCATTAATATTCTTCAGCTGCCCAATTATACTGTCTACCAGCCGAATTAAACGTCCAATCAGAAATAATATAAGGAAAATTTAACGACACAAGAATTTTAGTGGCGCGCGCGTTTCATCCTTCTTAGCTACACATCTTCTCTAAGACTTTTTACAACATTTCACGGTGTTTCACCGTCCATAAATCAGACCCCAAGAATAAGTAAAAGAACCATAAAATGAAACCATGGCGCTTGCTTGCACGAGGTAAGACGATGAGAGGGCAAGAGGATGAGGAAAGTAACCGAGTAGAATTTAGTGAAGCGAACGTGCAAGAGTAAGAAGAGAAATCCTTGATGCTGGCGCGCGCACCTTCTCACCCCTCTTACATTACTGATGTACCTCTGTGTCTTTTCCTCTTTCCTCTATTTGTGTAGGAGTAGAAATAGAAGTAGAAAATTCTGGCAGGGGTGCATCTTTTTCTCCCCTCTACTCTTTAACCCTCACTCCTCTTATGTATTTCTTCACGGCTGTATTCTTAACACAGTTTCAACTAGACCTACTACGAACGTTACGACACTGCAAAGCAAAACTATAATAGTCCAGTGAGAACCTCAAACTCATTGTAAGCCCAGATTAGGTATCACCTGCTTCGAAAAACGGATTGACGGATTTTTTCTCCAAACAGGTGCATCTTATATTTGTAGGGTAAATTTAAATAATTTTCTCTGGCTAATTGTAATGAACGATAAATCGTACTCTTGAACGCTTGTATCATTAATCGTCCTTGGTTGAAAGGTCACAGGTTTTCAAAAAAATTCTTATCTAAAACTAGGTCATTCTTCAAGCGAACAAAACATTGCTTTTTTCACCTCCCGTCGTGTGTATATGTTACTGTATCCCATTTTTCTAACTCAAAAGTCAAGGTTCCTTTCTCCATTTCCTCAATCATTCTTTTTTATAGCACACTTACACTATTTTATTTATACTTATTTTTTATTTACCCTTTTTTTATTTCTTATTATGTATTATTATTATTATATTATTATCTATTACCCAACCATCAACGTTTTTCACACGCTTAATCATAAAAAAGTCTTGAGCACAAAATTGCTTCTTATGTAATAAATATCCGCAGTAAATACCTTTCCTTATTTATTATATATTTTATTTTTATATTTATTTCTTTTCTGTACCTTTTTTTCTTAAAGATCTGGCGTCATGAACACGAAGAATGAGACATGACACAGTCAGAGGTTACGAAAACTGGCGCCTAGAGATGACAATAAGTCGAGACACGATGCTTGTCCGTGTCGTTTGTGTCTAAGGTTTAAATTCTAAAATCCCCAGATACCTATATATATTTTCATGTTCTTAAAAAGGGTCCTCGCAGGTAGTCTAGGTACGACACAGTGGAGCCTCAAAGCTCATTATATTTTTAGGCGTTAAGCGTGCTCATTTTTTTTCTATGCTTAAGAAAATTATTTTTTTTTTTTTTTTTTAATTATTTATCACAGAAAATTTTTTGATAAAATTTACCCAACAATTTAAAGTAAACCTGTGCCAAAAACAAAATAAATACGGCAAAAATAAAAACTGATATGATACTAAAGTCAGCCGACGTTTGATAATTTTTGAATTTTTTTTCAAAACAGTAAATCATAAAAAAAAATATTTAAAAAAATTACACCTATAGTTTTTTGAATTTTCTACATGTGCATATTTTTAGTTTTTCTTAATTTTTGTAAAACATTTGGTGAAAAAAAAAAAAAATTCGAAAATTTTTAAATGTCTGATTCCTCTTGTTTTATTTTTTACTCTTTTTTATTTAAAAATTACTCGAAATTAGGTTTTTTACTCTGCATAATTGAAGACTATTTAGAAACGAAAGAGTAATTATTCATCCAGGCCCAGTTTTACTCACAATTAACAAGTAAAATTAATATGATAATTCTCCCCGTGCACTAATTTATTAATTAATCATTTACTTACAGAACAAAAACAACGAAATGTCAATAAAACGATTGTAAGATGGATTGGCGTGATTTTATTATCGTTAACCTGTTGGTAAAAAAGATAAGAGAGATAGATGGGTCATCCGAGATGGTCCAAGTAAGCAGGAGTAAAGGCAACAATATAGATTTTCAACAGGTAAGAAAAGCATGTAGACTCATGGTCGTTATCTTTGACACACCCACGACATCGTGTAGATCCACGCGTATCTTAAACTTCCATCCTACTCTTATTCTCATCCCGTTCAGTGTTCAGTGCTACTCTTTGGCCGTATCGTGTCGGCACACCGGCAGTGAATACGAGTAGATAAGTGACCGTTTAGATGATCTTTTACTGATAGTTTGATATACCTGCTTGCTCTATACTATGTACTACCACTCACTATATACATATATATGTATTTATATATATATCAGTATTTATCGTTGTTATATTTTAAATTTTACCGCAAGCGAGTGATTTAAAGTAAATCAGTTTATATACCGTTACTTGTAACTACTTTTATTATAAACATATTTATACACAGAAAAAAAACTTACTTGAGTCAAGAATAATTTACTTGAATCAAAAATATATGAAGAAAAAATTTTTTTTTGGTTCAAGAATATTTTTTTAAAATTCATATTCTTGATTCAAGAAAATATTTCTTCAATTGATTAATTTGAATTCTTGACCCAAGTATAGTTTTGATAAATTGAAAAGAAAAATTTTTTGCTCTGAGAAGACCTCAAATTCTTTTTCGAACTGATTACTGACTTGAAGTAAAATTGATAAGAACTCAATCTAAGGATATCAGTCTTTTGGTTCTAAATACCCCCATTTGCGATTCAATCCCGTCCGAAATTAGGGTTTTTTGAAAATTAAGTTGGAATGTAAAAATATTGAGTAATGCTGACTAAATATAAATGTTTAATTAGTGAACTTGAATATTTTATATATTAAATGAGAATATTTCATTATTATACTTAATTATTGTAATTAGTAAATATAAATTTTTAATTACTAAACTTAAGTTGTTCAAATACTAAATGAAAATTTTTAATTATTATACTTTAGTGTTTTAAACAATAAATGAAAATATATAATTACTAAATTTGAGTATTTTAAATGCTAAATTAAAATAATTAAATATCGATCACGAGTATTTTAAATACTAATCTTCGATTTTTAATTATTGAACTTGAGTATTTCAACTACTAGATGTTAATTTTTATTATTTAATTGAAGTATTTTAATTACTAAATTAAATTTTTGTAATCATTTATTTCAAGTATTTTAGATACAAAATTTTAATTTTCTATTATTTAACATTAGTAATTTTTTACTAAATCTGAGTTTTTAGTATTAATAGATTTCACAAGTATTTTTACTAGAATTAAGACATTATTTACTTGGCACTATTTAAGTATCTAAAATACTTGAATCAAGAATGTTTACTTGAAAATATGCACTTTTTTCTCTCAGTGTATATAACCTCAAAAATTAGAAGATATATTTATATTTATATTTTAAATTTATTTAGACTGCAAATGATAAATCAGTTTTATAAATTATTTTATTTAATCAAAATTATTTATTTATGAATGATAAAAATTTTAAAACGTGCGTCAGATAGGGCTCAGAACGATACAGTAGATCGTTGCAGTAACAATCTAGTAGATAACTATTGCGTATTGTCACTGTAACTATATAGTATACTCAGAACAATATTTTTTTCTCCGTATACTTGAGATAAATTGTGATCAAAGCCTAAATTTCTTGAAGTAAGATTAAAATACATGAAGGATTTTCTCTTTTTGATGCAAGCTGACATTTTCTCGCATAAAAGAAACAGAATGACTTAAAACGAGAATTCGAATTTGAAGAAAAAAAAATCTTGATTAAAGCTTGATTTTTTTTTCTGTCTGATTTATTTCTGTTAGATATTCTTTCTTGAAGTCATATTTCATTAGACACTTAATTGCAATAGTTTAAAAATAATGAGAGCATTTTATTTTATAAATATATCTAGTCTAGATCTTAATTTGTAATGCGTGACGTCGCCGAAGACTAAGACTAAAAATAAATTTTAACGTCCATTTAGGTCTTGGACATTAAGAAAAAAAAATTTTTTTTTTTAATTTGGTATTTTAATTTACTGTAACTGAGATGTAGAAAAAAGATTGTTTGTCACTCGTTCTCAATATGCTGGTTATTTACACCTCGTACTTGTTATTTTATTCACTCTCGTCTTGTCTCTGGGTAGAAGATGTACGAGCACGCGATATATTCGCCAAGACACCTTAGCATTTAATTAATTGAGTCACAAATTATCTTTAACTTGTCGCAAAGCGTATTCCTCGAACCCTCTTTACAGGAAATGAATTAAAATTTTAATTTTGTAAAATATACTCACATATAATGTAAGAAAATAGTTAATTAGAATTCAAGTACAGGCTTCAATATAGTAATTATTTAAATTTAACTTGAGAATTTCATGTAATTTTTATGGATAAATCTGATTTCCTTAATGTCGGCATCTTGAGACAAAGACTTTGATTACAGTTGACGTTTCTCCCTCTGTGTTTTTATCGAATGCGCAGAGTATAAACAGAGCGTTGTATATAAAGTAGTGATGTTCGTTGATTACAACAAATGCGTCCGACAATTTCAACAGGACATCAATTTTAACGGAATTTAATTATTTAGCTGAGTATATTATATTATCTCAGTGACCAATTAAAAGTCCTCATCGGAAACTTAAATTAGTTGTCCGGAAATCAAAATACTAAAATACATTTAAATCACAAATAGATTAAAAGTTTTTCCCTTCACAGAAAACAAAAATTTTCTTGGTGCGACTAAAAATTTTCTGTCCCAAGAAATATTTTTTTTCTGTGTATACTATAGTAATGAGAAAATTCGAAACATGTCTTTAAATAGCTTGAGCTAAAGTATTAAGGCGCCAGACTGTAAAATTTTTACTTTTCATTGAATATTATTTGCTAAGAAGTTTAACCCTTTTGAAACTCTTAAAATTACTATGACAAGGTAT
This sequence comes from Microplitis deprimator, assembly GCA_964016945.1. NCBI lineage: Eukaryota > Metazoa > Arthropoda > Insecta > Hymenoptera > Braconidae > Microplitis > Microplitis deprimator. The sequence goes on along the minus strand of OZ024710.1, from coordinate 3,286,161 downwards.
GAAGCCTTATCTAAAATAATCTTTAGTCACGCGTAGGCGCCGAAAATTATTATGTCCAATAATAGATTAGTCACGTGTATTTACCTGCTGTCTCAGTGAAAATTTTCTAAAAATCGTTTCTTTAAGTTAGAGATTTTTCCCCAAACTCTTTTCCTTGTGATAATGAAGTCCGGAAATATTTTTGAATCCATATATAAATATATATAAAGTTTTTTTTCTTTTCACCAATTTGGTAACACGACTATTCGAAACACTGCCGTAGACAATGATCATACTGTACATAAAAGTTTACACATTTTCTGACCTGTGGATATTTTTGTGTCTTTATTATTTTTTCTCAATATTTTCTTTCAACACTTGGAGGCTTTTCTTTCATTCATTTTCTACAATTTACATCTTTTCCTACACTTGTATAGTTATTCGAGCCTGGTCCATATCTAGATGAGTATTTCCCTCATCTTTTACAAAACTAAATCGTTTTTATCTGCCACCATCATTGCCAATTGTATAGCTTTTTGTCATCGCACCAAACATTTGCCTCTTTTCTGTCCAACAATAATTTCTATACCCATACTTAAAAAAAAATACATATAATACATAAATATTTACTTATTTATGAAAATAAAAAACGAATCTAATGAATCATTTAAAACTGAACAAATTAATGTCCAATTTTTTGAGAAGAAAATTTTAAAGTTTTTTAACAACTCTATTATTATTCGATTTTTTTTCTCATACATAACTGAAAAAAAAAATTGAGTATCCCCAGTTCCACTCGGACTTTCATAGAGTACTTTTGGGTTCATCAAGATAACTCTCGGTAAGACCTCTACTATATTCTCGTATAGCTATTGTGCGCACTTCGGGGATGATGCTTTCACCCTCTCGTCTTTCTCGCTGATTTGACGCATTTCTTCTTTTTTTTTTTTTTTTTACTGTTATTTCCTCTCTGCTTATTCAAGTGCTCATGTCACTACATGCACTCGTGCGATTTGTCTCAAGCTTTTAGATCATAGCTTACACACAAATTGTGAACTATCGAATTTAACGCAGTATAAAACTTGAGGATTTCAAATTTCAATAGTTTTTGTAAAATTCTATTGTGCTTTTTAAAATAATCTTAACGTGTATTGAAACCTTTATAGTCGAGATTTTTATTTTTATATTCACATAAAGACTAAAAAGTGAACACTTCAGTAATTAAAAATTTCTATACTTAAAAGAATGTCTTTTTTTTTTCTTTTAAGCTATGAAATAAAAGAAATTATTTTAATAAGGTTAGATATATATTAAATGAGAGTCTAGGCCCTTGGGTAATATAAAAAAGATAAGAATTTATATCAAGGCCGTTGGAATTAATCCGGCATTAATTCTAATCGTCTGAAGGATTTATTGTTGCGCGAGATAATAAATCTAAGTGACGGAAAATCTAGAAAAACTTTTTCTCGAGAAACTCGGCATCCTAGGATAATAATTTTTCTGCATAGGTAGATACGAAAATAAATTTATTACAAAAAAAAAAAAAAAAAAAATAATTACTATAGAAAAAGGCACTTAAAAAAAACAATTTATTTTCTATCATGATTAATAGTTTCTCGTTTTTTCCGACATAATGACAAATACACTAATTAGTTAAATATTGTTTTTTAAGCGTTATCACTCAATATTATTGTAGACATGCGTAGGTAATTAGCGTTAATTACACAGTGACGCATTTGTTTCACTAAAAAAAGTAGGCATATTCTAACTTCACTTGACTCGTCAATATTCACGTAAATCACGTGTCATTTTGTTGCTGATTACTCATCGCCGTAACTCAAATATGTTTTGAATGAGCCATTACCGCCTCTCAAAATCATAAATACAAAATTTTCACACGTCCAAAAGATTAATTATTCAACTGTCTATTATTCAGATCCATTTTCAATCATCAATGAAAATTTTACTTGAAAATTATTTGAAAAATATTTTTTTTTTTCGCTAAATTTCAAATTGATCAAAAATTACAGATATATAATTAATATTTTTAAATCACCACAGAAAAAGTGATATCTTCCCCAAAAAAAAAATTTCTTCAATTCCGGAAAAGGCCGAAATTTTTTTAGTTCAAGAAAAAAAAATCTTTCGTTAAAAATAATTTAAAAAAAAAGCATTCTTAAGCCGAAGTATTCTTTTTTTTTTCTGTACGTCAACATTGACGTCATCGCAGTTATTGTTGGAAATAGATGTATATATATTACTTTCTGTTTTTTTTTTTTTTTTGGAACTTATCTCTAGCTTTAATAATAACCTGGCGCCAATTGGTCATAAAATTTTTAAATAACTTGAAGGTATACAGAATGGACTGGATATGAAATTATTTTCCCATTCTGGGCTATTTGTACATATTTAAATATTTAATAATCATAAAGGTCACCTTAAAGTGTCCGACAATGCAGTTATTGAAATATAATTACAAAAATATTCAAAATACAAAGGAGATTATTTTTAAATTCACGTTAAGCTTCAAAGTAATTTACGGACAAAGCAAAGGTGTTTCAGTAATTTGTCTGCTGTAGACTTTGAAAGGAAGGAAAATAAAATCTCTAAAAATTATATACAATTTCCGTAACAACAGAAGGTTAAAATTTTTTTATTGATTTATAATTCAATTGTAAACAGGATTACCTCTTACATAAATTTTTCAAAAAAGATAATTTTCACAGGATTTCTTTACCTTAAAATTTTACATTTTTTTTTTTTTTTTTTTTTTCTTAATCTTAAAAGTAAAAGTACTTGAGAATGTGCGTGTATATCTGTTGATTCTGTCGTCAGAGAGAACGTATTAAGGACAGTGGGCTAAATTACGCTGAGAATTATCCGAGATTAAGCTACTGAGAGCGCTTTACCTGGAACAGATTCAAAATCACGGTCGTTACGAGTACCCGGACAAGGGTATTCCAGTGTCCCTGCGGGCTATCTGCAGAGGATATACATAAATACATATATACATGCATATAGGAGTAGTAGTCTATACAAAGTGTACATACCCAAGGATCCTGATGCCCAAATGCAGCAGAGCAACGAGTGCAACTAACAACGACAGAGTTACCACAGTGAAGAAAAATAGAAGAATTGAAATACCGTGCAAGAGACAACCAACCAAGTAACAAACACACAACCAACGAGAATCGAGAATCGAATGCACGTGCATGGGGATAGATTGCCGGGCCAGCAAACCAGATATCCTTTGGACTATATAACCAAGACAGAACAAGTCCCTTTATTTTTTTTTCTTTTTATATTATTTTATTTTATTATTATTACAAATTTTTTTATTTTAATTTTTTTATTAATGCGAGGGTGGACTATAGAGAGGAGCTGAGGATAAGGGTGAGAGCGATGTACAAAGGGAGCAAACAAGAGCTGTAAAAATGAATCGATAGGCGGAGTTTTTCGTAACGCGCCGCGGAGAAATGTCGAGGGTGGGGGGCGAGCAATAGGCGGAGTCAGTCTGATTTAGAGCCGCCATTTTGTGACAATGAACGAGAGGGGGTATACCTATCTGATTGGCTGATCTACGGACTTCTCTCGTCCTGGACAAGCTTCTACAGATTGTTCGGTTGTCTCCGCCAGTTCTGTATTTTCTCCAGCCACCCGGCCACGCTGCTGCTACTGCTACTGCTTTCCCTCCGGGACTACTCATTCCCCTCGCGAAAACTCGCGGTTACATCTGTATATATATATATATATACATATATATACTATACTCCATCCCACCCCCTCTTTGCTACTCGACAACACAACTGTACGGTGTATTACACACTCGCAATCCTTTTATTATATATCCTTACGGACTCGTATTTAGAACTTATGCTTTTGTATTTAAGAAAAATTTTTTTTTCTTGATCATACTTTTATTTGACATCTGCTTTGCATTTTTATAACTCAAAAAAAATTTCTGGTTATTATAATAATTTATTTATAACGGTTTATTGTTATACCAAAATATTCAAAATAACTTGGTCCTTGTGAGAGTCAAAGAGTTTCTTTAAATTTGAATTGTGAAAGGATGACGCAGCAGTAAATTAAAAATAACTAATAAATATTAGATTGAGATATAGATCACACGTAGTATATTTATGTGTATATATATTATTTATGTATTTTCTTTGAATGAGAATGAGAATGAGAATACAGAGAGATTATATTGTGCACAAGACCATGACCTAGGTGAACTTGTAACTCAATACCGTATTTCCGCGGTCACATCTATCCGTGCGAGTTTTAGATTTCCGCCTTGAGATTTGTAAATTACGCATAGGGCGTATCTGGCTAACCGTATCTCATCTAGATATATATATGTATGTATATATATATATATAGAGTAACTAAAAATTATCAAGATTAACTTCTCGCGCCGTTTATACACACATTATATATCGCACCGAGTTGATCGCGGGCCACGTGCCACAATCGTCCTCTTTTCGATCTGATCCGATCTCTGATGATCTAAATTTTGGGGCTCGACTATAATACTACTCACTTAAAATACCAGCTAATTCCTATCTCCCGATATCTAACTAAACTTAAATTCTATATAATATAAAACCGTGTTTATATAATTATTAATTAGTCAAGTGACAAGTGACGTTTAAAATTGATTATTTACTCCAATTCAAATCTTGCCATTTAAAACTTTTGACGGTTGTCAAATTTTCTTAAAAACATTTTACATACAATGGAAAAAAAACTTATCGAATTTAGAAACTCATAACATTTTCAAAATTTAAAAACCGAAAAATTTAAATGTCATTTTAAAATTTGATTAAGTGATGAAATTTATTTTATAAATTTTATTTATAAAAATTAAAATTTTAGTGGTTTTAAAAATTCTCATATTGATGTAAATTATCAAAATAAATCAAACGTTGATTATGTTGAAAATAAAAAAAAAATTAATTTGAAATTTTAATTGTAATTAAGAAAAATACTTACTGCATATTAAAAGCAATAAATTTTTCTACAATGAATTTACCTTTTTAAAATATTCATTGCTGTATATAAATTTATGTATACGTATTATATTTATATCATATACATATATCTATGTATACATAACTATATATATATAAGCCTCAGCGAGTATTTATTACGTAAATTATGAGCGTGAAGTTGCGAGACGCAAAAGAGTGTTTACGCCCCACAGTACGCAGTGATAAACGAGTAGCGTATGCCAGATCCGTTTAACGACATACAATCTTTGCGTTATTTTATCCGTATAAACTTTTTTCAACAACTCTATCAATTCAAAAAAAACCACCACTTAAATATTCAAGCAGACTATTAATTTTTAAAAAATACAATAAAATTTACCACTAAAAATTCAAAATTACTGACGCAAGTCTTTCGGGTTGCGGTAAACAAAACAAAAAAAAAAAAAAAAACATTGACGAGAATCGAGTATAAGAAAACGGAAGCACAAGAGGAGAGTAACTTATGTACGCGAGTAGGGGATGTAAGTGGGGGGTAAGTCAAGTTACCGCCCGCGGAGGGGGTGGGACTGAATATCGTAGGCGTTGCCACAGCGACCCGAAGTTTCCCGAGAACTCCCGAGCATCTCCGAGTAAACACGAATGTGGGGGACTCGGGTTGTCGTGTTTTCATGCGCTTTAGTTCCGCGCCGGGTGCCACGACAGTTGCATCGACGAGCCGTGCGCGCGTGCGTTTGAATTATATGTCACTCTATATAAGACTATATATTATATTACTATTAAATCATCAGTTGAAAAATAAATATATTATATACGCGGTTTATTTTATTAACGAAGTACATAAGTGCACAAACTCGATTGTTACCAATAGTAATTAAATAAACGATTTACGTTACGATAATCGAGTTTGGTAAACACGATCGTGTGTGTCAGTGAATATATATTGGATTATTTTTTTTATTTTATTATTTCTTTTGTTCATCTTCATGGTATTTTATTTTCTTGTCCTGTTTATCCATTGACGGATAAGTGAACCTTGAGCACCAAGATATTAGAGCTTAGGGAATATATTTATATATATATATATACATATATATATTTAAATAAATAAACAGCCATGTGCCGTGTTTGTGTACAGTGCAGTGTTTTGGTGATAACTTAGTGATTGTAAATGAGAATTTTATGATAATAATAATAATACATAAATTAAATTGTTGATCAGTTTATATATGAGCGAATACTAAAACTCTTATCACTGGATAGATCACTTATAGATAAGGTAAGGGATAAATACCTTTTATCTTGTAATTTTAATTACCCCATTCGTTTTTTTTTTTGGTGCCAGTTTCAAATTTTTTTATTCTATTTTAACCACCGGGGGCAGCAGTGTCGCGAGTGTTGATCAAATTTTTTTATTCATTTGGAAATTATATTTAATATTTACCATCACGGTCATAAATATTCAAACATAAATTTTTTTTTAAAACTCTTATTTACTTCACTTAAATTTTTTATGTGAATATTTTAGTGTACAAATTACTAGTGTCGTGATTAAATCAAATTACAATAAAAAAATGATCATATATATAATTTACCAAGTGTTGATTATAAATAAATATGTGGAGATTTTTAAATATTACATAAATAACAGCGCCTAAACTTTGACATTCTTCGGTATCGTGGCTTTGCCGTCGGCGCGTAAAAATTTAAATTCAAATTTTATTATTCAGTCAAAAATTTAAACAACACTTAATTAAATATTTTTCATAAACAATATCAACATATTAAATATAAAAAAAGATATTTATATATTTTTTTTATTATAAACAAAATATAATTAGTTTATTATTTCTCACATATCTTTGATGTAAACAAAAGCCGTCAAGTTGAAACGGAACAGTCTGTCTTACATCTCGAGTTTATAATAGAGAACAATAAACGACTCTATCAACTTTTCCCACTTTGTTTAGAGTATTAAGATATATTAGTTTATAAACCATAAAAAAACACTCATGCACATAAATATTATAAATGAATATATATCGGAGTAAAGTAAATGAGTTTTAAATTGGACGTAGAGAAAAAATAACGAGGAACCCTCACACAAACGTGTTTACGATCCAGACTTTATATGTAATTATAATTATCATTAAAATTAGTAATTAGTAATTAGCAAGTATAATATCGCGAGTTTAATTTTCATTTTATTACCCGCGAATTTCAAATACCGTTTATTTAATAGACTATTTAAATAAGTCGGAGTTTATATTTATTTAGTTTGCCAATAAGTGGCTTAGACAGATGTCTTTAATATAAAATTTTTTTTCATACTAACAGTATTCAGTAACTCAGTGTAATAGCAATGAGACAATAGTCTTTGCAATTAACTTTATTAACTTCCGCAAAGTTTCTTTAATAAATATTTTTTATTGCAATATCGCAGTCGATTTAATTTAAAATAATTATTTTTATTATAAAAGAGTTGATTACTAGATTTTCATTGCTCTCAAATAATTAAATTACTAAGTACCAGTTTTCATATCAGTACAATGTAATTGTCCATTAAATTCATTTTGTTGTTTACCGTAATATTATCAAGTGCGCAGATAAAAATAATTTTTTAGCGCAAGAAAAATTTTGCATCATGAAATCAAAAAAAAATTTTTCCTGCTCCAAAAAAATATTTTCTTGCCCCAAGAATATTTACGTCTTCAATTTATAATTCAAAAAATTTATTTGAGCGGGTAAACATTTTCTTGGTGCAAGTTAAGATTTTTAGCGCCAAAAAATCTTTTAATTCTGTCAATAGTTTTTTTAAAATTTGTTTATTTTTATTTTGAATAGAATTAAGTGGATGGTTTAGTTTAAAAAGGTTTGAATAATGAAAGGCTTGATTATAAGTTGAGTAAAAAAGTCTTGAAAGTATCTCACTTGCGACATATCCACTTGATCGAGTTACACTTGCCATCGTCGGCTCAGCAGGGCGCGTGCGACGGCCAACAAAACCGTTTCAGATATTCCTTTGAAGATTTACTTTCGGACAGTATACACTAAAGATATCTATATATATGTATACACATATATATACTATATTTATATAGAACGTCCTACATCGACCTCAAGAATTGTATATTTTTTTTGATATTGAGTTACCAAAACGACAGCAAAGTCCTTAGCGGTCTCATCTTTTTTCGTTACGAGTCTTGACTATATTTCAATAAAATTTAAAAGCGTTACAAAAAATATTAAATGTAAGTTTTTAAACCACTCACCCAATTCACCGTCGGACGGCGATTGTATTTAATATTAAGAATCGGCGGTTCATTTTTAAATCTCATCCTTTCACTCTAAATAAAATTACAAATAATATATGTCCTGGTTCTTGTTGCTATTAGTGTGGGAAACATGGCATGGATATAAATTAGTCTTTAAAATTTACTCCGAAATTTTTTTAACTTCAGACTAATAATTGTTTTATAAATGTATCAGAAATATATGCAAGGACGTGTCTGCCGTAAATGTTTCACTGCTAATAAAAATTTAAAAAGAAATTTCAGTGACTTGCTGTTTTTTGTCTGCTGAATTTTTGCTTCTTTTTTTTTTTTTTATTATAAATGCATGTGAAACATTTTGAGGTGGACCATAATGACAAGGCTGCGGTTTTTATATTTGGGTTGGGGGATTTTATATTTTAGAGTCGTGAAGATCGACAGAGACTGCTAATATATGTTTAAATTAATAGAATTTTTTTTTTATCTGACATTTATATGGTAGTTCTTTATTGTTAAAGTTAAAGTTAAAGAATATATATATAATATATAAGAGAGTGGTACAAATCCACTTTCACGTACAGAGAGTAACTGGAAAGTAGATTTTACTCACTTATTTTATTATTTTATTAATAATAAATTTATGATTTTATATATGTATATTTATGTATATATATGATACTTATTCATATTAAATATTATCTTAACATTATCATTAATTTTTACTTCAATTGACTAGTAATTATATCTATACATACTTCAGTGATTTGAAGTTATAAATTATGAATAAAATTTTTTTGAAAACTTAAATTTTTTCGGATAAAATAGAAATTTCCACTGACCAAAATAAATTTTCTTTAACCAAGACAAATTTTCCTGACTTGGTTACCAAAAACATTCGTCTTAAAAAATATTTTTTTGACTCGAAATAATTTTTTTTCTGTGTACATTAAATTAAATAATTTTGTTTTATTTCTAGGCTGATTAAAAATACGTGTTATCTATTGAAAATAATTTCGAAATTTTTTTTTATAACTTTAGTTACTAAAGTCTGATTACCGAAATTAGATAAGATTGCGTTGGGGAAAAGATCAATCGATCGTTATCGTTTTTTAAATTTTTATTTACTTAAATTAATACATAAAAAAATTTGTATTCACTTCATTTTTCAAAATGTTTTATTTATTCTTTTTAGTCATCTATTATTAATAGTTTGTATGACTAATAATAAAGAGAGAGTTATAAGTAATTAAAATTATTACACCTTATAATTATAATTCTGCTTTTATTATCAGTTATAATTACCAATAATTGACGGTCTTTGATTTACAAATTGTCTAGAAAATTTATTATTTTTATATATATTACGTTATATGTGTATTTTTAGTTTTTGTTAATTAATCCTTATTTTTTTGAAGTGGGTTTTTTTATTTTTCACAAATTATTTTATTTTTAAGTTACAATAAAAAAAGAATTTTTTTTTTATCAACTTTGTTTTCGAGTCCAAGTTCCAAATTCATATCTTTTGTTTGATAAAATATCGAACGCAATATAATGTTGGAATTTTTTTTTAATACCCCGATGGCAATATGTGGCGACATTTAATAAATATCCAATAATAATTTTTTTTTCAATTAAAAAAAAAAATTTTTTTATCGAAATCAATAATGGACAAAGTAAAAAACGTTGTGATGGTCATGAAATTTTTTTAAAATTATCTTTACATAGATTTTGTAGCCTTAGCAATTAGTCTATTTATCACACTGTAATTAATCGCTTTTGTAATTGCATTTAATATAAATTGAAATTTCAATTACTGTAAATTATTAAAGAATTGCTTGCGGATAAAATTTATTTTTTTTCTCTAATCGAAAAGTCGAGATCTAAAATTTATCGAAACGTTTTTATTTCTTTATTTCTAATGTGAAATAATATAATCAATACACGACTTTTGCTTTATCGATAACATTTATCAGATACAACTAGACAGTTACTTAAAAGTACACGTTATTTATACAGGAGACAAAATTTAAATTTTAAAATAACTGAAAATTATTAAACCATTACCTAACACTTTAAATAAATTATCGCCGATAATAATCTCATTAGTTCATGTACGTCGTTAATTATTTTTCTAGCCTTTAAATATTTTATTTTTAAAAAATAATTTATATTGTACAGTTTACAGTCTCCTTAAATATTATCTTATCATAAAATATTTTTTTTCGGATATCTTATCGATCAAGTTGTTTTCGAATACTCTATATATATTTTTAACAATACTCACGTATCCCGTTGACCGGACATTTATTTCGATAATCAATAGTTTTAAATATTTTTTATTACACTGTAAAAAACTGAAAGTGAATTCGGAGTAATTACAGATTTTATTTAAATTCAAATTTACTCCGTCACTCAATTCTGGAGTTTTAAAAAAAATCACTTCGCGTACGGAGTAAATAGGAAATTTTTTTTTTTTTTTTTTCAAATGAGTGATTTCGGAGTGATCTGGATTCTATTTAAATCCGCATTCACTCCACAATTTTTTTACAGTATATATTTATTATTAATCAATGATCAATTTTCTGTTTTTAAATTTAAAAATTAATTTATGAAAATAGTTAAGGGCAATAAAAATATTTAATTTAAATAAATAATTAGCGGTCACTCTCAATAACCAGATATCGAGAAACAAAAAAAAAGGATCGATGATAAAAATTGATATGCAATTATTTCAGTGTTATCATACAAAGTAGCTGCTTAAAATCCCCACTGAACCTCAGCCACCCAATTACAAATCAATGTTTATTCATATATGTATATATGTGTATATGTATATTTATATCTATGTTATCAAATCGCTGATTACATTAAACATTTGGCCAAGACTTCGATACAATCGCCCACCGTCCATTCCCAGCGCCGTTGATCGTAAGATTTTTCTCATAATCACTACCGTATTCTATACTAATTATAACTCTTAAAAAAAAATCTATCAGTACTTAATATCAGCTTAAATTAACATTTAATTAAATTTGATTTCAGATTGTCCTCGAGGTATTAAATTCAAACCAAATAATCATTCAAGACTTGGACCAGACTAAGAGAAACCATATGAAATATCAGCAACGAAATTACTACGAGGGTCCGATCCTCCGGGACTTAAATCTCCTGAATCTTTTTTCTCATTTCATTCACTTATTCTAATATCCATATATATATATATATATATATATAGCACTTGACTATAATTTATATTTATTTCTGAGTTAAGTTTCTTCGTTACTCAATATCAATTAATTAGCTCTTGTCCGCGTTACGTGTGCGTGTGTGATACGCACACGCAGTATAAATCCCCACTCTGGTGATCTAGTCGTGGGACAGAAGAATATAATAAAAAATCCATTTTTTCTCTCAAACCGTACGGGGCGCTTCGAAGCGCACGAAGTAAAGCTACAAAAATTCTGGACATAATGGACATGAGCAGCGAATCGAGCGCGGCGCGTTGGTATGAGCCGCCGAGGACGAGTCTAGAGTCTGCGGGTGCTGGGGGCGCGGGTGTGCCCGGTGTCAACCCCGACTATAGAACTTACTACCCTCATGCAGCGCCGACGCCTCATCATCCCGCAGCAGCCGCCCACTACGCTCACAGTGAGTACACACTATTAATTATCATTATTATTATTTTCTCATTAAAAAAAATCTCAATTTGCATTTCGCGTTATCAAACAAACTACAAAAAAAACATCTTTTCATCTACTCTTATTTTTTAGTCAAAAAGCTCGAGTTTTAATAAAAAGTCGCCCACTAAACTTGCGACTTATGTCTGACGGCGATGCCTTTTCAACCCCCGAATCGTCTCGTTCATGACTAGACTCCAGTAAACATCACATATATAAATACGTTTCTGTATATGAGCAGCCTCTTTTAATCTTTTTCTTAATAAGTGAGATGGTAAGAGATTGCCGGGTCGATCACCCTCTCGATTTCTTTAGATCCTCGTTGGCATGTGCCAAGTATTTAACACGCTTGGCCGTAACGAGAACAGCGTCAATGTTATCGCGACTTTACATCCAACTCTTTCTCGTCTCTTCTCATTTTTGCAACTGCTTATATGTATTATACACTTTTCTCATTTCATCTATATATCGTCCTTTGTACTAAACTCAACGCAGCCTGTAAAATATTACCGAGGGAGCGTGATTCAATTTGTGCTCTTATGCCGATTCGATTCGTAGAAATGTTGACCATCAACCGGCGGCTTGGATCATCAGCTTATGGCTAGGGGGTAAAACCAAACCGAGACATAAATTATATACATGTATGTAATATATGTAGTGGTGTGTATGTATAGATAAAAAGAGACGTATGTAATTCGAAACTCTATATATGTAAGGCCCTTGGAACGCGATATCCCTGATTTTAGCCGACATGGATCATACTCATCGTAGCTCGTGGCGTCGTGGCCCAACTCCCTTTTACTTCCATTCGTTCTCTACTCTACTTTTACAATGTCATGTTTTTTGGTATCCCATACATATATATACTCAAGAAGATTTGACCTCGAGGATTTCTTTACCAACTTTTATTTGCTACTTGTCTTAAACTTTTTTTGTGAATTTTTTTATACAATAAAATTTTATGAGATCCAATTTATGTCCATGGACATCAACTGCCCCAGTCTTGAGCTCTGTTGCACATCATCTGCTTGTATAGAAGACCAACAGAAGGCCAAACACTGAACTGATGACTAGGACAATAAAGGAACATGGGTAGATCTTGGATGTAACCATGGGCTTAACGGAGTGGATTCAAAAATGTGTGACCAGGGTTTAGTGCAGCCTGTAATTTTTTATTAGCACTAGTGACTACTGTACTAGGTAGTGTATGATAAGGAAAAAGACGTAGTGCAGTGAGGGAGATCATGTTGTCTTATGGACTTGTAAACTTACCAGAGAGGGGAGTAAAGAAGAAGAAGAAGAAGAAGAAGAAGAAGGCGTAAGAGCACGGCGCAGTGGTTGCGGCAGACAGGAAGGAAGCGCAGCCAACCGTAAAGCCACGGGGTCTGAGAGAGGTGCATACGTAATTGCAGGCCACAGGGAGGCGCGCGCTGATGCCTCAACTCTTCGTTTTATGGGTTACATTTATGTATATGTCTGTACATATATTTATATTGTTGTCTGTATAAAACTGGGGATGGATAAGAATATACCTCATATTTTCTTCCTGCTCCCAGTGTTTATCAGATCGACTGTCACGTTTGATCGATCATTGATCCATTGACACTGGAGCTCTCGGTTTTTTTGTCCACACACGAGAATAAATAAAAAAATTAAATATTTAAAGTCGGGGAATTTATGTATGGGGATCGCAATGATGATGGTGATGGTTTGTCGTGGGGGTCAAATCAGGTTTTTTCTCCAATTGTATTTTACAGCAGACTAAAGCGGAAGCATTTATATATATGTATATATATTATAACACTTAATAATATGTGTGTTTATTTTATGTATGTCATGTATAATATATATGCGAGTGTGTGTGTGTGTGTGTGTGTGTGTGTTGAGGTGTATTATATGGTGTGTGTCGAGAACGCGAGAATACACGGTGGCTCGCGGCTCTTGGACGACGCCATCTTGTGCAAATGTACACGGCAACCGAAGGCGGAGCCAAGAGAAGACTCGCGAACGGGTCATCTCGCTGTTACATCCACCAATTCGCGGATTATAATATTTATCATATTTGTGTTTCTCGGAGAAAATTAAAAAAATTTTCACTCGTCTCATTTAAAGTTTGTAAAATTGGTTAAATTAATTAGGGATGTAAATTTGTGTTGATGATTTTTAATTTGAGTTTTTTCTTTTTATGCAATTAAATAAATTTTATTTCACTTGCATTGTTTGTAATGAATTAATGATCGATGAAGAATTTTAAAATTAGAGTATCAAAAAACTGCAAAGTGGTGCAGGGTCAATTTCACGGTTAAAATTGTATGTTATTACGCATCGATCAAAAGCAGGAGTAGAGGAATGAGGGAGAATAAGGATAAAGTTTAAAAAAAAATATCTTACGCTGCTGGGGGCACTTGAGTACTATAAGATGTTATTTTCTTAAAATTTTTTTCGCATCACGTAAATTTGTCGTTTTTTTTTTTTTTATTATAAAATATATATAGATATATACTGATATGTGTAGTAGTAGAAGCGCGAGTTCAAGGAAGTTCATAATCAGTATTTTTTTACATCTAAAAATATATATTTCCTTACAGTATCAAGTGTTAGCTATATATTTAATTTAATTATTATTATTATTATTTTGTAGTTAATTTTTATTATTCTTTAATTGGAGTAATTAAACCTATTGCGAAAATGATAAAAACATAAATTTATAAATAATTTAACGCAATGAGTTAATGATTGTTGTATTTGGAGTTTGAGTAAAACGATTCTTAGAAATTCATAATCGCAATATCTACCTATATATCCATGTGCACTCAACGACGTGAGTAATTGCAGTTTGTTATTCCTCGCGGGTTAAGATGTTTTATATATTACATATAAATATATATATAATACACTAGAGATAGAAAGAGAAAAGTACAGAAAGTAAGAGCGCGCGTTGATTCAATTCACCAGATTTATACTCGTGTATACAAAATTATTTTATAATAATAATAATAATAATAATAATAATAATAATAATAATAATAATAATAATAATAATAATATATTTATACAGATGAAAAGAAAACACAAGTTGCATACAATTTATCAAAAGTGAGCATAATAGAAATTTTAATTTTTTTTTCAAACAAATATCATTGAATACATATTTTCTATGTCAGAATATATGTTTATATATATTTTATCTTCATATAAAAATTGATCGATCAATATTGCATCATGATTTCTTATGGTAGAGTTTGATTTTTATCATGATCCACCGATCTATTTATCACGTTTCCATTTGGATGTCAGCATTACAGTATAAAGTATCGATACTCAAACTACTTTATTCAAATATATATATCTATATATATATACATGATGGTTTTTATTTTTCTATTTATCTCAGATTGATTTAATCCCGGAGGTGTCGCAGAAGCGGCACGGAAATCGCACGTCTGTACTACGTGATCGATTCACCGATCATGAGAGTTCTATAAAAGAGTCTAGAGTCGCTAGATGTGAGTGTCGGCAAAGAGTAAACACAAAACGACGTCTTTGCTGATGCACGACGTCAAACGCATCCAAATTAATTCTAAGGAGTACACACATGTATATATGGAAAGTATATATATGCATATATATAAATACATGCAGAGTCCATGTGTGTGTTATTGCTACGATGTGTACTCAAGTCAAGTTATTTATCATTTCTTGATCCTTACACACTTTTATCATGATTATTATTTATTTCTCTGGAGCTGTTTAATATTCGCTTGCTCCTTTCGCTCTTCATCCATCAGGATTATATTCACCTGAAGGATCGGTGACGCCATGGAATGCAGACCCCTTTACTCTCGTTAGTTTTGCTGCTCTCTCGTGTGCGTTCGCGTGTACACTTAATATTATATCCAGCAGCAGGCGTGCCTCTGTACTAGTCTGCTCGTATCCTCGTCTATTCTCGCTGGTGATACCCCAGCCGCCGCTTTATTTTATTCAGCAAACTGATGTTTGGTACCACTGACACTTGAACTGGAAAATTGCCGGAGAGAGTTACAGTTTTATGTTTTCTATTACTCATTACCATTATTATTATTATACAGACATAAGTTTAATAAAAGTGCTAATGAGGTTTAGTAATTAATATTTTTAAAAAGTGAAAATATTTATTATTTTGCTGAAACACGAAAACCTTGACCTTGAATAGAGGGATAGTTTTTTTTAGTGTTGTATAAACTGGAACTGTGTATTTAAACTTGTAAATAAAAGACTAGACACACCGGTCGATTAGCATACGAAATTGTCGCCGAACTGGACCCCTTATAATACTACTCCCTCTCTCTTTCTCTCTCGTACTTCTCATACAGCAACGAATCGATGTAATCGCCGAGGATTTTATGTCCACGCTCCTCGAATAATACACGTGTAAGGACAACTTCATTCTCTGATGGACGTTTGCTATAAAATATATATACAAATTTCGAGTGCCCGTATAAAATATTTAACAGGAAGGTCAAGTGATTTGTAGAAAACTAATAGAGGAAAACATGCTAAGACTTTAATTTTATTTATTGTCCAGAGCAGAGATACTGATGATCATCATAATGATGAAGATGGGATAGGATGAGTAAAGAGTATCGTTTATAGACATATATAGAATTTGCTTGCATGAAAATCCATGTGAGTCTGGCAAGGGAACCGGATGCGCTATCCACCGCCATCTTGATCTCCTCGTTCGTGATATAATGGCCACCATCTACATTTTTAATGAATATTCATCGACACTCTGTCTCTCTCTTAGTCTTGTAACATGTGTGTGTGTGGTTTGTCTGCACGATCTGCTGTACCGCAGCCGCAAGCGCTATGAGAATACATGTATGTATATATGTATATATGTATGTATACATTCGACTGGACAATTATCTAGGAGCTCGACAGCCATAATACTAATTATCACTGTTGTGAAATTTATTCGCTGATATACTGTCCGCAGTCTTCATCACCATAATCATAATCATCATCATCATAAAGAAAATATATGTATAATTATTTAAAAATCGATTGCTTAATATTCCAATTAATTTATTCTCATCATCAGAATCAATGAAAAAATTCCATGTAATTAAATTTAAATGCGGCTAAAATTTTTTGAATCTGGACTCCGGACTCTTGACTCAAAACTTACATGAATTTCGGAGTAATTTTAAAAAATTCCATTTTATTGGTAGATTTGAAGTTTCATATTTTATTTATTTATTTATATTTATATATTAAAATGTATAATATTGAGCAAAGTAATTTTTGTCTCAATGATTTTAAAGTGTGTTCGTGGTCTGAATTTCATGGACCAGCATCCCGGTTGCTGTCTGTCCCCTGAGACTGGTAAAAGATGTGTAACATATCACGGCAATGAAAAAAAAGTTCAAAAATAAAGACTAAAACGGGTAGAATAAGAATAAATAAAAAGAAGTAGCAAACTCTTTGCTGATGGTATATATAGGAGAACTATCAAGGAAAAGCGGCGCCGTATAGGATGCCAAGTTGTTTCTAATATGGCGCGCCTCGAGAATTCTCTCTCTAACCACTTTGCTTTTTTACACTACAGTGGTTCTGCAAACGAGATCAGCTCTCGTCTCATCTTTATCTCTTTCTTTAAACTCTGTCTTTATTCCTCTTATGAAGGCCTCTCCAGAGTAGAGCAATCGCAGTAGCCGGAGTAAGGAGTTAAGAGTTAAGAGTAAAGAGTAAAGAGTATAAGTAGAAGCAGAAGTATAAGCAAAATCACCAGCGGCAGCAGCAGCTTCTTTCTCAGCGCTCTGCTATATACCTACTAGAGAATAAAATTCTCCGTGGAATCCCGCGACATTTGTCACTGCAACGAGACGCTACAATCCAACTGCGCGTGCATGTCGGCCTATCGATGGGTCGCCTACTCGTTTACCGACGAGTCACGTGCAGGCAAACTCATCCACTCGGTTATTGCTAAAAACAACCTCGAGAGCTATCTTTTTACCTGCTACCATTTAAGGTTACACAATAGCAATATAAAATATAACATTCATACATTAAAATAACAACTTATATATTATACTTTTAAGTAGACCAAAAAAAATTTAAAAAAATTCAGATGGGTAAAAAAAGGTCGGAATAAAGTTTTAAAAGCGGCGACTATTCAAGTCTTATTTTTTACTCTCTATAATCTGACACTCGTTACTTAGTCAGAAATTTTTTTTTATTCTCTTTTTCTCTAAAACTCGCATGATGAATTACATAAAATTATAAAAGCAAACAAAAAATTAATGCGCAGTATTTATATTAATAAAAGTGTACTCTCACTGCACGAAAGTGTGAAATAATTCACGCAGTGAAATGTATGTGAGTGTAAAAATAATTTACACGAGACTTGGGTCTATTTAAGATAAAATAATACAATAGTTTGAGTAAATTTTTATTAAAAATTAATAATATGTAGCGTAAAAAAGAGAAAGAGAGAGTATTGCATCGCGCATTTGAAGGTGGCAGGCTCGACCCGGCAAGAAACGTTCGATATATCGATCCTGCACGCTCGCGCCTCCGTGCCAGGTAAGCTCAGGTAATAAGAGCCGCGTGCCGAGTCGACGCCAATCGAGAAAGAATCCTTTCCATTTGAATGCTTCTCTCGGGAAAAAGAAAGCAAGTGGGTGGACTAAGAGTTCTACGTATGAGTTCTAACAAAAAATAAAAAAAATAATAATGAAAGAAAAGAAAATAGCCCTAACACGAACGAAAGAAAACCTCTAGGGCCTTCAGCGATCACGCGATCATCGAATAGACTCGGCGTCGCGACGCCTTCTTGCGCATACCCGTCACGATAATCGCTTTTGAAGAATTCGTTTCACCTATTTTTAAAAAAATCTCAAGAGCTTGTGTTTTACTATCGATCTCCTTTTATTTGCTTACGCAAAAAGCAGCGACATGTCGGAAGACATTCACAAATTATGGATGTTATCAGTTATCATAAATAATATAAACGTCATTATCATAAAAATAAGACGTCATGAGGGTGATGAAATTCACAAGTGCACATGTGCACCAACCAACGGTTAATTATCCAAGTGAGCTCACGTAACTCGCGAGAACGCGCGTTAATACTTATATGGAAATCTAAGGAATCTCATGTATGTTCTCTTCTAGAGTTTTAACTGTTGGGTCCGGTGTTAAACCTACACATATATGTATGATAATGTATATGAACACAAATATATCCACACGGAAATAAATTAAGTGTTTATATATACATATATATGTATGTGTATGTGTGGAGATTGATATCCAGTGTATGAGGTTGGCTCGTATATAATTTGCGACAAGGAATCGGTAATCCACGTTCCTCTTGGCCGGTCCGGTTAATTAAGCCGTCGCAATTAGCTTTTCCCCCGTGGGCAAAAGTCACTTGCAAAAAGCCAATTATTCCAAACACGCAGCACGTACATCAAGTCACATGACGCCCAGACTTATTACATTCAACTCCTAATCATCCTTCTTTATAATTATTGTACGAGTGTTTGAATTTTTTAGCTGATGTTGATGCTGTTAGAAGACACTATTTAAATTGCCGCGCTAATTACTGTATTTTTGTTAACAGGTAGAATGGCAGGAAGTGGCGTATCTGGTGGACCAGTGAGTCAGGTCTGCCGTCCACATTTTCACGGCATCCATCCCTGGTTATCCAGTACAGCGGGAGACGCTAAACCGTGGGCATTTCCAGCGACAACGGCGTCGACGGGTGGCGCTGCGGAAGATAAACCTCAGAGTCCTTTGGGTTCCTCGTTACCACCTACCACTGTGAGTTTGTCAAGCCACGGTGTCAATGGAGGACACAACCTGTTTTCATTTCCACCCACGCCGCCTAAAGACGCTACCCCTGACAGCATAACCACTAGCACGAGTTCCACAACAAATAACAACAATAATTCTGCGAGCAATAACAATAGTACAAATAATGGAAGCAATTCACTGGGTCTGGGTGGTGGCAACAGCGAATACCAAGCGGCAGTGGCACATGCGGCTGTGATGGGGGCATTTATGCACCACCAAGACGCACTGGGAGCAACATCGGGTGGCTCGTGTGACGTTAAACCATCGGTAATGCTGGGTCATCATCACGGCGCACCTTCACCCCCACATCAGCACAACGGGGGCAATAACGGCGGAGGCGGTGGCCAGGTGAAACAGCGAGAAGGTAATAGCCAATCCACGAATAATGGTGCCGGTGGTGGTACAAATTCGGCTGTTAATGGCCAGCAGCAGCAGCAACAACAGCAGCAGCAACAATCGGCAAATCAACAAGCGAATGCACAGCAGCAACAACAGGATTACCAGAATCCTGGCGGTGCTACTTCACCATCGTGCAGGGACTCCTATCATCCTGCCTCCCATCACCACCATCATCATCACGCGACCTCAACTTCCCAGTATGATCCTACTGCGAGCGCTTACAACATGTATTCGCACCTACAGTATCCTACCCATCACGCCCACAATCCACACAACGGATCCTCGTTGTTTTCTGGATCCCATCACGCAACAACCGGTGTACCCGGTGTTGTCAGTCCTGACGCAAAACTTCTTGGCTCCTCGCACGGCAACACCCCAAATTCACCCGGTTCCCAACAACAGCAGCAGCAAAAGCCGAGGAACAAGTCCAGAACGTCCGCCGGTAAGCGGCATTTTCTTTTATTCTTTTTTTATCATTTATTTATTTTATCATTTTATTCATTTATTTATTTATTCTTTATTCATTTTATTTAACACGGCTTGGTTTATGATTTTATTTATTTTATTGGTTTGCTTCTAATTTATTTTTATCTAACATACTAGGTTGTCACAATTTAGTTGTTCTCTTATTAATTTAAATGGCCAGCGATGGTTTCATTTATTTTTTTAATTTAAATAATTTATTTTAAGTTTATTATTTTTTTTTTTTAATTAATTTCAATTCATTTAATTATTTTATTTTGAGAAAATGGACGTTATTGGACAACACCACGATTATTAATGTATTTTTGGCTCACGTTATGACCTGTTTTTGAGTGGCACCCACCACAAAACCGCGCGCACCCACGATTATTATTATTATATACGTGATATATGATATTAAAAAAAATTAGAATAATAATAATTATATTAAAGGAATTTTAAATCCTCATTAACTAATGGCCTAGGAAGCATCTACAGGCAATCACAACACGAGCACGTTTAATTTTTTTTTTTATTTATTGTTTTTCGATGTGGTGTGGCTAAAATTCACAAGCAACTCTGTCTCCACCATACTCGACTGTTTTTTTTTTTTTTTTTTTTACTTCACAGACTAATAGAGTCTTCCTTAATTAAAATAAATACAATAATAATTTATATGAATAATAATAGTAAATAAAATAATTAAATAAAAGGCAGAGACGTGCGATTGCTACAGTCTTGCAATTATACGAGTAGGTCAGTTCCGTTGGGTTAAAAAAAAAACATCCCTAATTTCGCGAACAATAGACTAA
The DNA here is from genome assembly GCA_964016945.1 of Microplitis deprimator. Taxonomy (NCBI): domain Eukaryota; kingdom Metazoa; phylum Arthropoda; class Insecta; order Hymenoptera; family Braconidae; genus Microplitis; species Microplitis deprimator. The sequence continues at coordinate 3,264,724 of OZ024710.1, read as the reverse complement.
CGATTGCGGTAGCGCGCTAATTAAACTCTTGCGACAGACTCTTACCGCGTTCAGTCTGCCGTAGCAAAAAAAATATAAATAGAAAATTAAAACGAAGACGAATAAGTTTTAAAAGTAATGCGTAAAAAAACTGTAGATTGAGAACAAAAGAACTTTATTCTAAAATAGTTAAATTAAAATAATAAAAAAAAGACTTTTGACTCATTAGATATTAAATGCGTGAGAGTTTTACTGCGCATACAAAAGTCAGTTATTCGCGGCCGAGGAATCAAAATAAAGAAAAGTCATACTGTTGATTACAAAATAATTAAATCTTCCCACGATACATTACATCTTAAGTTCGATACGTAAATTAAAATTATAATTGCCGGCTTAGAAATAATAATCCACTGGATTGATTAATTCAAATTGTTTGAATTATTTTCATTGGTAATAAATTTAATCTTGACATTTAAATATTAAAATTAAAAATAAATACGGAGTGAAAAAAATTAAATTTTTTTTTTCTACAACAATAAAGTCATTATCATTAGTTTATTATTATTATTTTTTTAATGACGCTGCAAATATTAACTGCTGGACACACCTCAGGATGAAGAGAAGCAGCTTCACGGTTTGGCTAAAGATTAATATTAATCATCAATGAGGAAAAAAAAGTTAATATCTACATACATTTTTTTTTTTTTTATTTTGTTACAATCGATAATCCAAATATATAATCCTGTTGCTTTTCCTTTTCTTAATTATATATCTTCAATACACCGTTACCTTATTTGTCCTCAAACAAAAAAAAAAAAAAAAAAAAAAAAAAATTTAATATAAAAATCCTATATCCCGTTTTTATCTTGAATAAAATAATAAATTGCAATGGCAATTAAAAATAATGTCTTAACAATCCTAAGGTTCTGCTTTTGCTCTGGTAATCGCTTATTGGTATGTCGGCAATGCATGCGAGTTATTAATGTTTGTAAGACAAAGAAAAATAATAAATAAATGAATAAAAATATTTTTCATTGTCCTGAAGCTTTAAAAAATATAAATCTAATTGAAATTTTAATTTTATTATTTCAATTTGATTTAATCATAATTATATAAACACAGAGATTATTTTTTTATTTAAATTACACTCCAATCTAGAGTAAGCTTGGAACGTTTATTGAAAAAAAAAAGTAATGTTTTGTTTTAATTTTTAATTCTTTATGAAAAAAATACTTTGCATTACTGTAGAATTTTTTTTTTTTCAATTATAATTTCCATTGAATTTCATAAACTTTACATGGGAATATTTATTTTTTCAATTATTAAAAAAATTCGTACTCTAATTAAAATACAATATAATTAATTAAAAATTTATGTGCCATCTGATCACTCAAAATATTTAATTAGATTTAAATTCAAAAATTATTTAAAATACAGTACAAATTTTTTTTTCAAATCCAAAATTATTTCTGACATTTATAAATTTATTAAAGCCTACAAATTTGAAGAAAAATTTTTCAGTGTAAAGTATTTTGTGTTACTCAGCAATATTTAGAAAAAAAAAATAAATATCAATTTTTTATGCAAATAATCTCTGCGTAAAATAAAATAATAAAATTATGATATAAAAATATTTATTATAAATAATTTGATAATAAAATTGAAATAGTAATAATAATTTATATGATTGGGGTATAAATATTCGTAGAGGGTCGCGAGTGTGTCAACTGCGGAGCAACTTCGACGCCACTTTGGAGACGAGATGGTACTGGACATTATCTCTGCAATGCCTGTGGGCTCTATTACAAAATGAATGGACAAAATCGACCGTTAATCAAACCCAAGAGACGTTTGGTGAGTACTCAATTTACTCAACATACATTTATATATATATATATATATATATTTATAATAATAATACCTGCTGATTAATTAATCAATTCGATCTCGTCAAGTGCTTTCAAGCAAAACTAACAGTCAATATAATCTATAATATATACATATCTATATACATATTTATAATATTTGATCTTACGAGAGTTATAAGACAGATAAATTAATTTGATGACAGCCACTAGCTTTGATCGTAACTAAATATCGCTGTTTTATTATCATTCTAAATGTTTCCTTAAGATAACTTTCGCGTTAACTGCTCGTTCAGATCAACAATTCTCTCTCTCTCTCTCTCTTTCTACATATATATAACATATATATGCTATTTATATTCATCGTTAGTGATGTTCTTATCCGTCGAATTAGTGTTGGAATAATAAAATACTAAAATTTAATGTCTCAATTTGAATTTTATTGACAAATATATCAATTAGAATTATATTACTCAGAGTAATTATTAATTAATTAATTAGACTTGATCAATTTAAACTAAATTGCATAATAAATGAATGAAAGTGGTTGTAAGATGATTAATATTAATTCTGTAGTCTAGGGATCGTGTTTTTATAAATAAGGTAAAGTTAGTGAGGATCGAAGCTCAAATATTGTGACAGGACGGTGAGACCTGGGCACGCCCATCCATCCGTCATTTGGGCAAGAAGGGCTCGCAGATATATCAACGCCTTAATAAAATATTTATTCCCTCAATAAAACTTTTTTAATGTTGATATAACGAATCCTCAGTGTTTTATATTTGTGAGAAACTGATGCACGTGAGTGCGTTACCGCGGCTAATAAAATATGGATCGGTTTAAAGTGCCGGTTGTCGCGCACTGAAACGTCACGCGTATGTACAGCCTATAATTTTCATCATTACCACGTGAATTTTATATGTATACCGAAGTTCAATCCACGATTTTATTATTTGACAACGCGCACGTGTTTACCTCATCAACTTTTATATATTTATTTCGGGTATATATCGGATTTGTCACACGTTGCTACCTAGGGTGTGAAACATTTCAATAATTTATTTCATGACAATCATTTTTTTTTTTTTTTTTTTTCGATCGTAATTTAGTCTGGTTTTTTTTTTTTTATTTATGATAATCATATATTTAATCTTTTCTTTTGTTCGGTATTATTTGACAACTAAAAGTATATAATATTAATATATGTTATGTGTGAAAGAGCAAGACGTCTTAAAATTACCGGTTGTCAAAATGCATAAAGAAGTTTACATAAAAATATTAAATGTTTAGTAATTTTTATGTAAATTTAATAATTCATATTCTGAATAGTGAGTTTGATATTCTTTTCAATGGAAATTATTTATATAAAATGAATTTTTAATTGTATTAATTGGAGTGGAAAATTAAAATTTTCATTTATTTATAACATTAAAAATTTAATTAGTCATATTTTTAAGTACTGCATTAAAGTAACGACCCCTTGTCACATATGGGACTGAAAAAAATTTTTTATCGACGATCTAGAAAAATAAAGCGACCACCCGTTACAATAACTCATGTATAATGTACTCGCATTAAATCCCCGGGATCTATTTACACACCCCAGTTTGTCCGGCATTTTTTTTTTTAAAAGCAGAAGCTCTAGATGAAAAAACATCTGAGAAGATGCGCAAACTTTTGCTTACACACTTTCATTAATTTATTCATCCGCGAAATAATCGCGTGCGCTTTTGCTCCACTGGCTAAAAAGTAAAATCCCGCGGATGATGATTAACTCCATCTTACATTGTACTGTTGCGTGTAATTTATAAAATATAAATGAATAAAAAAAAAAAAAAAGTAAAATCAGTGAGAACAAAATCTCACTTTTTAATGCACGTTTCGGTGCACATGGACTCGACTCTAACATATATTTATAACAAAAAAAGTAAACGTCATAATAGATATCTCGGAGTCTCATGCTGAGTTTTCACTTAAAAAAAAAATTGTATTTATTTTATGAAATTTTTTTTACCTGTATGGCGGACGAGGTATCCACCCCTCGATGGCAAAGATAGCAAGGGTTGAAACGCAACCCTCACTGCCTGTTGTTGTGTGTGTGCGCTCGCCATGTTCGATTCAGTGCAGAGATAGCGATCAACAGCTGGGAATTTTTCCATCTCTTTATTCACTGCACACAAACACACACACACACACAAAAATTAATATCAAAATGTTTTTTTTATTTTGCTTTCTTTATAAACATTAGGGGGTAGTCGATGCTTTTATTCATATATTTGTAGGCAGAACCGTTATACTCCTCCTTTCTCACCGTAAAATGGCGTCAGTTAAAAATAATTTTCAATACATAATACACAAAAATAAAAGTAACCGTTTAAAAGATTCCACAATGAAGCAACAATCTAGTCTTAAGTCTTGACTCGAGTCTGTAGTCTCTAGTATCGCAGATAGCCTCAGTAAAGTTGCATGAGTTCGCTAACGACCTACTGTAAGTCTCGTTAATTTTTAAAGCCTTTTTTTATCTCATTTTATTTTTTTTTCGTCAACTCATTGGGTCCACGCATGGCATTCTTGCCACTAATCTTATAACTTTCTCCTCTCCTTGCCCTTGCGCGATTCTTATCGATACTCCCGCGATACAAGTTACGGTCCTCCCAACACACTGGGCATTCCTATCCACCGTTCTTCTCCATACCATGCAGCACCGTTACATTATACTTGCTCGATTATACGGGATGCTACTCTCGACTCGCGTTCGCCACCCTGGATATAATACAGCCTTACGTTCTTTTAAAACGATCCTAAAACCCAACACACATTACACATTACATACATTTATAAACTTTACCATCGTTAGTTAACACACCCTGAATTACGATAAATTTATTATTATGATATATATATATATATATATATATATATATATATATATATATATATATATATATATATATATTATCTCTTTTTACATCTATAATAGTATACTATTAAATTGAAAATTTAAATTAATTTTATAATTCTATACATTTTAAAAACCAATTCATTATAAACAATTTACCTTATCATTGAATTTTTTTTTTGTCTATTTAATATTAAGTTGCTGCAATTGTATGATAGTAGAGAGTATAAAGAGGAAAGTAGGTAGATATATATGTATATATATGCGCAATAATAATATCGAATCCTGTACCTTTTTCTCGTGTATCCGAGGTCTCGGAGCGTACGAAAGAAAGGTCTCGACCGTGACATATTGTATGTTGACTTGCGTGTGTGATGCAAAAGTAAGATTGAGAGAGCGAGAGCAGCAACCGCGCGTGCGAGACCAAGTCTTTACATATACGAAAATATATAGACAAACGCGTTATATAAATAACATGCGCATGAGCTATAAAATATATATTTACCAAATACGGTTATATATATGTATATATATGAAGCATATACATATGTGTGGTGTACTGTACTCTGTATCTGCTGCTACCAACGAGGTCGAGCGAGAGTAGATACACCTATGGTTCTCTTGTAAATATGTATAAATACATATAAATATATATGTATAGAATACTACTCTTATATTAGTGTATACAATTTCACGTGGCATCGTTGTCGTCTGGGTATTTCGCGAATCGCGTTTAAATTTATAACACACGTCCATGAGAAACGTGAACTGAAATATTCAAACACGACGAAACATTAAAGTGATACGTTAAAGCGCGAGCAAAACACCGAAATTTTATAAAATTCTCACAGCCAAAACTACTTGTGTATTATGGATTTATCTATTTATTTTAAAATTAATTTCTACCCAAAGCGACTCGCGCAATAGTACAAGAGAAAGGTTTCAATGTCTCCTTCGCTATAAAAAAATATGTGAAAATTTTAGCAAACATTTTTTACTCTCTAATATTTACTTCTCACTTACTGCAGACTTGAGTCTTCTATTCACGTATATTAGGATTCCAAATAAGAGATATTTATTTCTAGTAGAGGCTAAAGTTAACCAACAAATAAATTTAAAAAATAAAATAACGCTGTCGAACGGAGAGTAAGAGCCGCGAGAGCAGATATTATCATGGGGGCCGAGTAGGTTCAGGTAGCTGCCGGGTGAGAAAGAGCGAGAGGATAAAATCACTGCAGAGTTTATCTGAAGCATCGCGGCTGCTCCGGAAAATGAATAGTTGCTACCCCGTTCGCATTGTCCAGCTCACACGGGGCCACGGCATTGTCTGAGGCGCTAAAGGCTTCATATACATGCCAAACCTTATAATAGATTATTATTATTTTTATTAATATTATTGTTGTTTCATAATATACACTTTCGTACCCATTTATTGTTATCAAGGAAAAAAATAAAAATTGGATTTAGCCCGCGGCAGTTAGTTTTCACTTTCGATTAATACTCTCGCAAGTACGCAATATTATTTTTTCCTCGAATGGTTAGATCGGTTGTAATATAAACGATTGTTTGGCTCAAGGCTTCGGCATTCCGAGAGAAGACTTCTCACCTTCTTACACTCACCATCACCACCACACATTCACACCATCACCTCTCTATACATGTGTATTTATAGATATCTATAGATATATATTATTATAATGTACCTTTAACTTTATCCTCATATATTCTCATACTTGTACATGTGCTCTCGGTCTTAAAACAAGAGAAACAACAGTAACTACACACAGACAACCACCAGATCCTGTGGATACGTCGCGTTGTTCGGCCACGAAATTGATAATCGATTCTTCGTGGAGAAGCGAGACCGGTGAACGCCTACCCTTTGGTACCCTCCCTCGATCGGCTAAAACTCGATTCTGAAGCCCCGAGACAAACTCACACTCTTATTTTACTACGATAAATAATATACCTGTATATTTACACATGTATATGTATATATATATTATTCTCATTGCGGTACTTTCTGGTGCTTTCACGAATTCACGGCTTTCACGTTAGATTCTTGTACATTATAAATAAGAGGCACGGCTGAAAATTAAATGCGGATGCAAAATAGTTGTTATGCAACTTCAGCCACTCAAATCCTGGCTGCAGCCGCTGCGAATAAATTTATTCTATAAAACTTTTTCATTTTATTTTATTTGTACTTGAACAGTTCTACACAATACTTTGTTGTACTACATATTGAGGGAATACAAAAAATATACATCGTATTATTTATATATTTATTATTGTTATCATAAATACTTCCAATGACTAAAGTACCAAAGCTCCCTCAGCGGATTTTTTTTTAAATTTAAAAATTTTGTGGAGTGACTGCGGAGTAAATGAAAAACAGATCACTGTTTATTTATTTAATTCCTTTGGAGTGAAATTTACTTCAAAGGAGAGTTTATTTTAATATTGAAACTCTGAGTTGGAGAAAATGCGGATTTAAATAAAATTCGGATCACTCTGAAGTCACTCCGATGAAAAAAACTTCTATTTACTCAGTATGCGAAGTGATTTTTTTTAAAACTCCGGACTCCAAGTGCACATTTGTTTTAAAAATAAAAACGATAAATTTCCAGTATTATTTTATAAAATTTAAAAAATTGGGTCAGGTATAAATGTCACAGGCATTAAAAGTCGTATAAAAAATTAAATCAATTGAAAATAATTAATCGACGGCTAAAATAATTTTCTTGGAATTAATAAAACATCGGTGCAATAAATGAAGTACTGCAACAGTACAACGGTTAGAATATAAAAGAGTGAGAATTAAAAAAATGAATTTTTATTTAAAATGATCATGATGGTCTTGGTTGCTTGGCAATGACTTGGATTGATCTTAAACGGAGGCGAGAAGTGGCGCGCAAGCCAATTATATGGGCGGTGCACGAGGAAGAAGCTTGACCGAAATAAATTCATACTTGTCTTTTAGTTTTTAGTCTTCTCTGTTAGTATCTCTGCAGTCTGTATCTCAGACTGACGGTAGTCGAGAAATACGTTTTGTTAGAGATAAAATAAAAAGTAATATATATACACGAGAGAGAAAATATAAGACAAGTGTGAGAGATTCAGCGAACGAATCATGGTAACCTATTAACTTGTAAATTGCTTCCGACTGTGGGCGATACGACCGGCGCATAAATTTGACAAATAAAACGTTTGTATCTGCATGTGTTTTAAATTTCCCGTTAAAATTAAATCTGTATTGAATTGCATTCAATATTCATACAAACAAATTTTTCCAATTTCTCATTAAAAAAAAAAAAAAAAAAAAAAAAAAAATATGATAAATAAATAAAACAAATGTCAGCACTGGAAATAACATCGACATGTCACTCGTCATCAGATCATCAATCAAAATAATTTTTTATCTGGATTTTCGTATAATTTAAAATTTAAATATCAGTGGGACAAATTGCTGATAGATTTCAGTCATAAATTCCCGCGAATTCGTGATACAATCTAAAGAATTAGATCTAAAATAAAAGTATGTAATCGTCTGAACTTGGTTTAAAAAATCTAATTGAACGTTCCACGATGTCATTCACCAGCGCATTCCTCCATGACAATTATTCCAGACAACTAAGCCACAGCCCGAGTGCTTTATGAAGAGAGCGAACTAGAGTAGTGTAGAATTTAGTAGGGGATCGACTCAGTACACATACAGTACAATACAGTCTCTGGACAAACACGCAAGCAAGATTGAAAATCCAACCCTTCTTCCGGTACCCCTACTTCTACATACTTGCTTTTCGTCGTGTCCATTCACTTAAAACTGTATTCTCTTTCCTTATTATTCTGCCACCAATGGACACAATCGCCATCAGCCATTATGTGCAACGTTGGATAATAAAACTCGAAATAAATATATTCAGTGGTACAGTCGCAGTGCCAGTGCCGGTGATTATGACGATGATGATGATGACGTTGATGGAAACCAGATTTGAATTTCTGGGTTTATCTTACCCGCGTAAAGGACATTGATTTTAATGCGACTTACGATTATGGTTTTGCTGAGCTTGTTGGACCCTCATATATATAATTATTGTTATTATTGAGCATGTGTGTTATGGATGGTTCCTAATGTTACACATGGGATCGCGTATGCCTGGAGACTCGGGGTTGGCTACCCCTTGGGAAGAGCTGAGAATACAAGGGAACTGCTGTAGGGAGCGAAGATGGTTTAAGCAACGGCTGTCGAGGGGCAGCTGCGCCTCACTATCATTGGCTGCGATCTCTCGCAATCCCATACCCAGCATTGGGAAACAACACCCTCCCTCAGCAATCACGAGGACCAATCCTACACGGCTTGCTGGAAGGGTAGGGTGATAAAAAAAAAAAAAAAAACGCACACATCGGGGTGTTTTTGACAATTCAAACATCAGCATTAAGTACCTACGGTTCTTTCCTTTCTTCTGTACTTTTTTTGTAGCAGAGCCCCGACAACCCGGTAGCTCATATTGATCAGTTTGAGCTTAAAAAATAGAGATGAAAGTATCGAAGCTGGCGTGGATAAATTAGGGTTTTTTCTTTATCGAAAAATGAAAAAAGGATCTTGGGTAAATGAAAGAAAGAAGGTAAAAAACAAACAACTTACAGTGTCTATGGGAGAGTCCATAAATCTCAGCTCGCCCGAGGTTTGCGGGGGAGGTAGAGAAGCTGGAGAGAAAAAGTTGAGAAACAGTAGAGGAAAGGAAGAGAAGTAAATAAAAAAAAAAGAAATGCGTGAACGAATAAATCAAAGTGCCGTGTGAAAATCAATTGCACGCTTAAGGTTGATATTTTTTTTACTACTTTGTCTTCCCGGTTGCTTTTCATCCCTTTATTTTCTCTTTCAGCCTTTACTTTTTTTATCTCTTTAAATTTTTCCACGACTTCATTAACGTGTTTATTTTTTTTCCATTTACTCGCTTTTTCTGCCATTATTTTATTTTTTTCCCTGGATTCACAATGAAAATGCGTCTCACTACATACTTTTTTTTTTTTATTTCTTTTGCTGGTTGTCTACTAGCAGACACTGGGATGAGAGCAGAGTAAAGTCAATACGCTCGCGCAGCCGCGGAACTCAGCCAATGTTACGTCCAAGTTCCGCGCATGTCATTCTCAATATATATATATATATATTAACACGATACTAGAGAACTGCGCGCTCATCTTGTGCGAATTTACGTACGGTAAAAACGCAGGCGCGGTTGTTCACCTCTGATTAAATATTAAAATTCCATCTAGATTGAATGCAAAAAAAAAGTAAAGATAAATAAACGCCACATTCTTCCTCATTAATTATTAAATTGAATCACTGGCATTCACTGGCATTAGATTAAATTTTAAATTCACTTGAAAAAAAATGCAAACCCAAGTTGATTTAGTTGAATTTCCAACTCTTCTTTTTTTTTTTTCTTTTGTTTGAGAGACACGATAGGGGTGAATGACAAGTAATGGCTGCCAGAAGCGAGTTATTTATTGGTCGGTACTGAGTCTCAAGTCCTCACCCACATTGTCGTGGTGGACGTGGTTAGTGAACCGAAGGTGCAATTTTGCGTGTCACTTACCAAACACCCACGTTCACTATATAGCAAAGCTGTTGTTGCACATTAACGATTACTCTTGACCTGACAAAATGCTCGGTGTCACAATTCCTGTTCATTTGAATCGTGATCTAATTTCTTATCTCAAACACCTCCAACTTCTACCTTTAACTTTTAACACACAATATAATCAACAAACTCACATTCATTTACATACATATATACATATACATATATATCTATATAATATACCAATAGTAATTTAAACTGTACAATAAATTGGACATTTCATTTACCCTCTTAGTATTTATGAGACTTGAAATAAACTCGAAGCATTTTAGACCTCGTTACCCCATTAAATAAATCAGTAGCCAAAAAAAAATTCCATATGTATATAAATATAATGATAATAAACTAAAAATATCTTTTTTATAATTTAAAATAATTACCTACGTGAAATGTTGTGCAATGAATTAATCGTTAATTAGTTACAAGTCTAACGAGTATCGGTATAATATATATACATATATATGTATCTAAAAGTCGTTATATAAAATACAATAAGTTGACAAGTAGATGATTTTATGCTGACAATTGTGATTGCATTGCGTTCACGTACAAGTTTTAATACAAGTAAAGAAGTTCTGGTACGAGGTGGGTACTGTGGGTCAGGTGAAGTGGGAGGGCGGATGAGGATGACATTCCACAAGCCGTAGACGTTGAGACTTGAAACTACTGACTCCTGTTTAAAGTCCAGAGTAGTAGTTAAGATAAAGAGGAGTATATTAAAAGAATAAACTCCATCTCGGCTATGGTACGAATGGCAAAACTACTCGAGTAACTTAACTCAGGCTCAGCACGCGGCTCGATTAAGATTCAAACGAGTAGTGGATGAGGCGCTTCGGTGGAACGGCATAAATCTCGAAACACCCGAGCGTGAATATTAGAAGGCGGGGTGGTCTTTGCCTCGGAACGATTTGTTTGGGTCGCTCCTGCTGTTCTTGCACGTCTACTGATTATCGAGTAGCTTTTACTCCCGTATATATATGTTATGCTTATAAGTCCCCGGCAAGTGTATATAGATATGAAATATATGTGTATGTATGTGCATGTATATATAAATATGTTTGGATTTTTTTGCTCTCTTTCCAATCATCCTGAGCATACATAACACCGCGAAGAAGTAATTTGCCGTGAAAAATATTGTATTTAACACATATATTAAACCAGAATCATAAATTTATGTTTGTCAGTTTAACTACTGTCATTTATTTTAAGTACATATCAACGATGTATAGAAGGTACATAAGATAGTATTTATTATTGAGGATATATAGATTTTTTAAAAATATGTCAAAGGTACAGATTTTTAAAATAATTTTTTTTGCTGTAATTTATGTCGAATTAATGATACGATAAATGACAGATAAAATGGAGCAAAAACAAATTACAAGTTTACGATTAAACGTACGTGCAATTATAGATTTTTATACTGTAAATCGGTCGTCCGAGACAGATAGTAATGCAGTGAAATATATAATAAGTAAAACTGTTTTGTTGTCTCGGTGGTCCGCGGGAAAGGCTACAGAGCCAGGCTGTAAACTTAGAAAAGGACTAGAGAGTCTACAGTAATGTGTGTACATTACGATGTATATAGATATATATGTACATTAGTATTATACGGTACCTTGGCAACAATGGCGACAACATAATGACGCTATAAATAAACAATAATGCCAGAGTGTATTAGGAATCGTGGCGTTATGCATTAAATTGATAGTTTAGATATTATATATGCTTAATAATATGCTAATAACACACTTTGAGAGATTTATTTTAATATTCATATTTTACTGTCTTTGGATTTTATTTCTGTTGCTAGAAGTACTCGCGGATTTTATTTTTTTATTCTTCTGCAAACTTTCAAATTTATATTTAAAAGTTGGTGTACAAAAATTGAAATTCTGGATAATCTAGTAGGTATATCACTTAAATGTGTATAAACAATTTGGTAGCTAATTAAATTCTCTACAAAAAAGGTCTCGTGACGTTTTTTCGTACATCTAATTATTTCGACGTAATTGAATGGAGTAAGAAAATAAATTTAAATATTTTAGTGACAAATCAATTGACCCCTTATTTATTACCACTATAACTTCGAAACTATCAGAGATACATTAATAGTCATAAGGACCTTTTTTGTGAGAAATTAAATTTCCTACAACTTTTGTTTGAAACATTTTTCTCTAAAATTGATAGTTTCTCTAGAAATTTGATTTTTAAATAAATTCACTTCTAATATTTATTTTTTCGTGCCGACGTTTAGTCAATTAAATATTTTGGTTAAAAAAAAAGTAATTAAAGAATGATGTATGATTTTTTTTAGTAATAGCATAGAGTACTATAAATATTAATTACTCGTTGTTTTTTTTTTTTTTAAATTCAGAGCCAATGACAAAGAAGTGCGTTACGATCGATCGCACACTCGACAGCCACGCGACTACTCCCGATGAACAAAAACTTTCTCTCTCTCATTTCTTTATTTTCATCCTTTTTCATCATATCCATACATGACTCTCTCGAACTCTCTCTCTCGCTTACTCGCCTCCACGGGCGAACGATAATTTATACGCCCGCGAGTTATTGCCGGCATTAACATGAATTACACTATCGCCAGGTGAGCTATTGCCATTAGTACGATCGCCGGTGTATATAAACTCTAAAATACACATCCTGAATAACTGTAGTATCTACTCTGGATTTCCAGCTACAAATATCTATATCAAAATTACCAACTCTTTTAATAAACGCATTATTCATTTTAATTAAAAATTAATTTATTCTATTAAAAATTATTATTTATTTACTTACGTCAATGCGTTGATGCATATAAAAAAAAAAAAAAATATTTATTGTATTAAATATCTAGTCAAGTACGGAATTTAATTGCACAACTCAACTTAATAGTATTCACTCTCAGTATTCTATAGAGGAGCTTATTCATAAAAAAAATTTTTTTTAATTATTTTAAATAATAAATTACATAAAATAATTATCTAGGGTAATAAATGTATAGGAAATCATTTAAATTTATTTAATAAATGAATTTTTTGACAAGCACACCTGAGTTAAATTAATAGAGTGACAGGCAAACAGTCAGCCGTCTGAGTTAAATTAATTCAATTGGGAATTAAATTGAGAGCGTATTCTATATGAATATATAAGTATACACAGATAGATCTGAACATAAATGCACACCACTAACCTAGGTGTCCAGCGATAAGGTGTGGGTGTGCGTAAGAGGTCCACAGCCTTCGTAGATCGACTAGTAGGGTGTGGCCGTGACTAAAAGTTCACTAGAGCACCAGATAATTCTTTCTCTCTTGTAGTAATAAATTAAAATAAATAGATTTATTTTAATTACGCCGTTAATTTATTACCTTTAATAGATTAGTCGTCTCATCGTTTATTTCGCAATTATAAATATCAATAAACTCATAAATTAATTGTAATAGCAACAATGATAATCAAATAATTATTTTAATACGTAATAGATTTGAAATGCTGGCGAAGTGATTCATCTGAAAGACGGCAAGACGGTTGCGTATTACAAAGTGCAATTATACGTTTGAACGCATCACTTGACTCTGGTAATGATGTGGTAATTTAACGCTTTTCAACGAGCTCAACTATTTTCCGATAATTAACATGCTCAATCTTTTGCGTCTTAACACATATTGTTTTCTTACTACATTCTCATTATCGCTTACTTCAAAACTTATATTATCACTTATAATATATTTATATATATATTAGACTGATTCAAAAAAATATTTTCCTGAAAATCAGAACGTTTTTCACGCAACGAAAAAAAATCTACTGGATGACTAGATTTCTTAAATGTTTCGCTCATAGATGCTGGTATATGTCAGCCGAAAATCTTATGCCAACCCCCACTCTCTGGAACTACCACTTGAATCGTTCTTAAGTAGTCGAATTACATAAATTTTTTTCATTTTCGTTGTGCGAAAAATGTTCCAATTTTCGGGCATATAAAAAATCGACTGTTTTTTTTTCTCGAAACCCTCTATGAAATAACTTCAGGGAGGTAAAATAAGATGCCTAATAAAAGATGAGCTCTTAATATTAATATTGAGAAGTCGCTCATCGCAATTTTCTATTTCCCATTTAAATAACATGGGAAAAAAAAATTTTAAGTTTGAAATTTTATATCTCGGCAATAACTCATTGTATAGATAAACTTCGGATATAATTTCCTAGGGAATAAAATGCTCCACAAAAAAAGTCTCTTATCATTTTTTGATAAATTCATCTGTTCATAAATTATTGAAGCTTGAAGTCAAATTTATAGTAAATTTTCATTTTTGTACTTTTCCAGCGAAACTATCAGACTTAGCGCAAAATGTCATAGGATTTTTTTTGTAGAGAATTTAATTCCTTACAAATTACCTCTGATAGGATTTTTCAAAATTCCGCATTGTTTTCTAGTTATTTCCATTTTAATGTTTTTTGAAATCGATCAGATCAAATTTTTTTTAAGAAATCTACACATGTATTTATGCATATATGGATTAGATATATGTATACAGAAAAAAATATATATGAAAATACTATAATACATATTTATATACATATATATTTTGTATATTATTTATAGAACGTTACCTCCCACTCGTTAAGACAACGATAGCGAGATGTTAAAACCCGTCAAGTAATAACAGATATTCTCAAGCTTACATTAAGTGCAATAAGAGAAATCTTATTACTTTTATATACTTACATCTATATGTATATGTGTATGTAATCTCCTGCAGCTAAATCGATAATACATGTGTTTTAATGCAATTACTCATCGACAATACTGTACATTTAATACTCAATTATTTAATATTCAAATAGATTATAAATTTTTTTTAATAGTCGATAATAACTATATTTATATGACGATAATCATAATCTTCGTAATAATACAGCAATAAAAATTTTATCAAAAAACACTTAGAAATTCCAATAATTGTCCACTATCTTATTTTTAAATTCTAAAAAACATTTATTCTAAATAATAAATCTATAGATAAGATTAAGTAAAATACTGTTTTGTAATTTACGTCATATCAATGATTGGAAAAAAAATTACTCAAGAAATTTCTTGTGATTAAATGGAAGCATAAATTCTTATTAATTATAATAATAATAATAATAATAATAATAATAATAATAATAATAATAATAATGCCTAAAATATATGACAAGTTATTTGGACTCAAAAATTAAAGATTTAACACATAGAATTTTTTTTTTCTATTTTTTTGTTGTTGCTCATGTGTCGTTTTTATCCACGGGTTGATGGTGCCAAGCAGTAGCCCATTGGGAGTGAGCGAGGACAGTGATCTGCGGTCATTTCACTTTATAATCGCTATTCGTACAGTCACTCGACCGCGGCCAATCTCAATATTGTAATCCCCGTTCTAAAACCGAAACGGTTTCTATTCAAATTCCACTGCTCCTCTATATTATTTTTTTTTTTAGTTTTAGTTTATTTCTCCACGTCACTCTATCCTTGATTCCTCTCGAAAGTCAAATCTCTTGCAACATGAAAAAAAAAAAAAAGTAGAAGTAGAAATAGGAGTAGAAATAACAAATGAAATATATACACGACACATTATAGACATTGAGGTGTTTAAAAAGTAATGTACATAAAAGCCTGATGATTTAGATCATGTCGTTTGTCTGGTGAGGCTTTTGAATTATAAATCGATATTAAATATGCACACACTGAAAAGTGACTGGTTTCTATCGTGTTTATATATTGTCACGACGGCTACAAACAACGACGATGACGGTAAATTATAAATAAATAAAAAGGAGAAGTGCATATGTGCACGCGAAATAACAATACTAGAGGGAAAATGAAGTTGCCTAGTCGTCATGTAACTCTCGAGTGGGTGCGTCGTTTCTCTATAAATATATATACACACAATATATAACTAAATGTTGTGTTTAAATGTATATATATATATATTTTGCTATCTCACTTGTTTTATACTAGAGACATTATAAATCGTGAAAATCACGAGGAGAGACGAGAATTACATACGCTAATGTCACTGGCGTCCATTAATCCTTCTCTTGCTACAATATCATTCATTATAATTTTTTTTGTTATTCCATTTACTAAATTATCCTTGGGAATGACTCAGTCATTAAACACTTCGGTATTATTGAATTAGACTTACGAGTAATCCAAGGGCGTCAAAAATTCTAACCTCACTTTTTGACAAATCAAATTTTTGCGGTTAATTAAATGATGAGTTGATTAAACATGATTAATTAGTCGGTAGTGTATTAAATTCAACTTTTCTGTGGGTCGCAAAAATTTGTATGTCACTTTTTGACTCATTGAAGAAATTAAATGAGCTTACAAACGGCTGAGGTGGACGCGGTTGTATTTTTGGTGGTTAAAAAAAATGTTTAGATAAAATGACACTAGTCGAACAGGATAAAAAGTTGTGTCGGTAGCTGGTAAAAACGACAATGTCAGAGAGTGAGGAAAAAAAAAAACAAATAAATGATAGAGAGAAAAAGGGTTGAAGTGTGCAGCAGCATGAGAAGACAGTGGGTTTCGGTAGCCCGATCCTGGAATAAATTTTATTTATATTCCATTGAAACGAGGAGCGAAAGCGATTCGCCTTCTTCTCGTTCCTTTTACAAAACGCCCGGGGGGTGCACCTTGTAATTTACTACCTACGCGAGTTCCTTCTCTTCTTATTCTCGCGTAAGCGGGAAATGTAGCTTCGAGTAAAAAGCTTCAATTAAATTCTTTTTTTTTTAATAGAATATAAGCAGCATAAAAAAAAAATATTACAACGACGTTGTGTAAGATAAATATGTACCGTTACTATATTGTTCATCAACTTGTTCCTCAGTACTTTTTTTTTTTTTTAATATATAGTTATCGAAAAATTTTCAATGTCAAGTGACACTTAAATTTATGGACCTCAACAAATTGAATAAAAATAAGTGAGTTAATTTAAATTTTTAAAAATAACAAAATTAATGTCTTGTAAAAGTTTAAAATCCGTAGTCACGAGTGTGTTCTTTAACGGTTAAGTGACACGGATTCGACGGATGATCCAGTGTAGACTCCATACATATACATATATATATGTATATATGTAACAAGACTGTTTATCATATAGATTGGCCGTTGGTAACCCGGTAGCTCACGCTGATGCCCAGCAATATCGTTTCTCTTCTTTGTATATCATATATTTAATACATTAAATATATTATACATACATATATATATATCCATAATATAAATATGTAACAAACCAGCGTTACGCCCTCAATGCCATGAATCAACAGCATGACTAAATTCAATCTCAATATAAATAAAATTAATTATCTAAACTTTCATCACTAAATTAAAATTACTATATTAATATTCCTGATAAAAAATATATAAAAAGTAATCAGCGAATTGGAATAAAAAAAATTTTTTTTCTGGCACAAAAAGCAACCAAAGACCATGACACGATGAGCATTTAAAATATGTCAAAAGACGATCACTTACTTTTGAATATGTGCTCGGTCAGGGTTCTTATCCTTGGCTACATCAAATCCTGCATGGATAACATGAGGCGAAGAGTAAAGCAAAGGACAGAGAAATAAAGATCTGTTGGCTGCTGTACTGTGCACCAACTCACCCGTACAGCCAACAGCTAGTGTTAGGAATGTGGTACCACTGCTTGTCACAGTCGTGCACACCAATACACAACTCTTATTATATATAAGTATACTCTCTATGTCCAATATCCAGCATCCAGTATCATACATGTGTATAATGAAATCATGACCACGCTGGAATACTCTAATGCTTATTACCAACACAAACTAACAATAATCATGCCTACAATATAATCTAGGAGTTAGCTACACATATCCTCTCATAAATATACTCTCTGACACAATTATTTCCCTTCTTCATCTTCACCTTGATTGTCGTGGTGTGATGCGATATCCCCGTTGGCATTTGATGTTGGAGACTTTCGAAACACGATATGCGATATTATTTGGTCAAGAGAATATTTGTTGTACATAAATATAAACAATAATAACAACAATAAAGAGACTAAAGAGGGTGAAGGATTTAAAAATGATGAACACAAAGACCAAAGGACCAAAGATTCAGTATACATTTATATACATATACATGGAGATATTTATTATTATATTATAAGAGTATCAAATGGTCTTCAACCTCATTGAGGCTGTTAATAAATAACCGTTGGGCAAACGATCGAGACCTACTCAACTCTCCACTCTCACAGCGAGCAATTTGTATATCCTGATAGTAACATTGTTGCCCACTGTATCCGCGATAATGCACACAGTCCTCCCCACTATCCTCAATTGGACACATACGCGCGTTCCCTGCACTGAGAGCTAGGGCTTATAGTCACGATTTAGTCAAGGATAGAGATACTTATCTTTCTTTGCTACTCGCGGCCTCGCTCACTATTATAACCACTGGCTAAACTATCGCGTACATTACTCGGGATAGTAGTCCTGGATGCTGCTGCTTCTGCTGCTACTTATTCTGATTAAACTCATCTAATACTCTATTACACTCCTAATGCATATTTAAGCCGAGAAATCCAACCAAAGATACACCGACTAATTATTTGTACCGTCTTTTTTAATACCACTGGATTATCAACTACTCCCACGAGTGGTTTTCTTACTTTGTGTTTATTTATTTTAATGCAACTGAGCGAGCGAATAAGGAACGAGCGAGATCCCAATGGGGCTCTTGTTTCAATGAATTCTCGGTAGCTGGTTAAATTATTCCTGGGAATTAGTCCAGATATAATAATAAAATTGCCTATTTATAGAATTACGTTCAATTAATTTAAACCTTTGTAATGTATACATATACATATATATATGTATATATTTAAATAATATAATATTCGTTAAGACTTTGCCTTTATATTAAGAGTCATTGCGGGTAATTAATAATCGCGATCTTCGATTGGCCGATCAGGATAAGCGAGTTCATCTTTCCTGTACCCGAGCTCCGATAAATTCAGTCCTCTATAATAAACAATTATTTTTATTAAATCGTAATCGAATTGCGCATACAGTAAATTAATAATTTTATCATTTCTTATCTTTGATAAAAGTCCAAATTATTTTTATCAACTTAAATATACAAATTTTTTTTAAACTCCAATTACTTATGAATAATTAAAGGCCTTTAAAATTTTTTAATTTCCTTATTGGTCAGACCATTAATCAAAAAATTCGGTAATTAATTACCAATAAAAAATATATAATTAATATTATAAAAAATTTTTTCGCACTCTATTTTTTTTTTTTTTATTAATTCGCTGAAATGCTGAATATTCAGAGACTTAATTCTCAGACTAAAATATGACGAAATAATAAATTTTATTTGAACATAAAATCATCGATTAAAATAAATAATTAAATATACACAGATGTTATATATATATTTAGATTTTAATCGGACTAACGTCACAGAAATTAATAAAATAAAATGGTCATGCACATAAAGAGCAAACGATTAAGCGTAAGAATAAAGAGAGTGAAGAGAATGTTGCGATAAACGTCACAAATGTCATATAATACTGGAGTTGGTGTATCTCCGGCTCTGGGAGGCCGGCCTCCCTCGTGGCCAACCGGTTTCCTCATCGTCATCGTCATCGTATCGTACAAATACATATCGTCTACCTATACAATGTATATATATGTGTATATAGAGTATCTACATAAGCTCGACATCAGTATACTGGAGCAATTACCAACCTCCTGATTGCGCCCGATCGGTCCCTACAATGTACCCAGCAAATAGCTTTCCATCTGCATAATAAATCTTTATAAGTCTGCTTAATCATTTGACAATATTTTTATAATTATTAATTTCAATTCGAATTAATTACTTTTAATATCCATAAGAAAAATCGTTTTTTTTAAAATTAATTCTAGAAAGTGAAAAATTTATATTATTTATTTTTTTTTATATATTTTTATCAAAATTTTCAACTTACATATATTTCTTATATAAATTTTTTTCATGGGGGCAGTCATTAAAATATAAATAAGTGATAAAAATAATTTTTCCGATTATTGGAAAGCAGAAATTTAAAAAAACCTTGAAATGGATTTCAAAATTTTTTTTTAATTTAAACAAAATAATTACGGTTAATTTTAATACAAAAAGTAAATTTCGCATTACAGTCATATATTTACATTCCACTTTGTATTACCTACAGTACATATTGACAAAATGTAAAAATTACCCAAGTGTCTACATGTGAATTCAGCAAAATTTAACATATTTTTTATAGCACTTGTGGCGATGTCAAATACTAAATTATTTTTTAAGTAGAGTAAGAGCAAGTTATTAATTACTTTTTAAGTAGTAAGAGTAAGTTTAGTTTCCCCGTTAATTTTTTTCTTCGGAGATAGTAAAAGGTGAAGGAAATGGAGAGAATAATCGCTAAGCAATGCGTGTACAATGTCCTAGTTGATCGTTGACTCGTGTCTGATTAACTCTCTGCCCAACATTCTCTTTCTTCTTCACTTTGAAACAATATATAAATATAATAACATTAACTGATAAAATACCTCGTCATGTTATAAATTAATTACCTACATATCGATACTCCAATACCACCATCACTCGAAATTTTTCTTGTAAAAATATTTATCAACCAAAAAAATATTCGAACCGCGTAAAAAATAGTCTAGATATTCAAAGTAAACTCCAGCTTTTAGAATGAATAAAAAAATCCTTTGACCACCGATCGAGCAGATTTAATAACCATTAGCCAGTAGGTACGGCAGAGTAGCTTGCAGGGGTCGCCCAATGATTTTCAGGGTGTCGAAGATCTAGAGCACGATAACAAACCCAGTGGAGGAGTATATTGATGAGGTTCGCGTATTGATTCGTGAGCTTTTGGACTACAGAGACTCTCCACCCTACACTCTACCCTACACTTCACCCCCCATCGTACTCAGAAAACCAATACTCGCAGCACCGCAACCGCCATCGACATATCACCAATAGCCTGGTAGCCTTCGACCGGTTCAAGTGAAGCCCCCTTTGGCCCGCAGGCAACCTAAGCCCCGGTGATAAGATCCCAGCGATAGGACATGATTACGACGACGTTTCCACCCCCCAGCACTAGCACTAGTACTAGCAGTCTTTGTATATATTTTTTGATGAGACCAAAGCGTCAAGACCGCCACCCTTTGCGTCACCTTCCGTCAAGTGGGTAAGTCGAAAAAAAATCCGACAAAGGAACTCTTAAAACCATCGATCTTTACTTAATATATTTTATTCTTATTTAATCCACTAAATATATATACATATACATATACATATATATATATATATAATACACCTACACCTTTTACTGTACTCTCAATCAGTCAAATGATATTTTCTTTATTATTCTATCCATTGTACCGGGGATTTACGAGCGATCACGTTTTGATGCACTGTGCGAGCCACTCAATAAAATACCAATAACTCCCGCGAGTGTTCAACAGACCGACGAAGGTTGTCTACAATGGCAGGTAGACATATACAGAGAATGTGCTTATAGAAAAGAGAAATATACATCAGTGACATATAAGAAGACATGCGTACACAATCCCAAGTGGTTATTTTTTTTTTAATCTCTCCTCCTTTCCTCTTCCACCACCAGCACCGCCACCTTCTTTTACTTTTATTCTCTTCATCTTTACTTGTGATCGAGCCCGATCGCCGGAATGTCTTTGGGTAGACACAAAATGTAGCATGTCATCTTGGGGGTTAAGTGCTCCGGGGATTTGGCAGGAGGAAAAGTGGCCAGGTATGCACGCGCCCGTCTTATGCCCTACTGCTGGTCTTAAAAAATTTTATCCGTATGTGTATACATATATATAGATATATGATGAATTATATGTGTTGGTATACGATGGGAAAAGGTAAATAATAAGCTATAGTTGCCTCAAGAGGGATAATAGACCTTTTTAGTTAAGTGTTTGCCACTCGGGATGATCGGAGGCACAGGTGTCGGGATGATTTTTCGAAGCATTGAAACACGACCGTAACCGTAACCGTCTATCCTCATCGTTCTCTTTTATTCCCTCTGTCTTGTTCGTAACCGTCCTCTTTGTTTCTCAGTCGTCCTTTATTTTATTTATTTTATTCATCCTCGTCGTGGATAAACGCAGTGGTATTGGTGGAACACATGTGGAATGAAAGGATTAAGAGACTGCGAGGCACCGAGGCCCTGATACGTCGCTTCAACTTCCCTGTCTGAGTTTGACCGATCGTGTATCCTCTCTCCTTTATTTTCTATCGATAATCCATCTTATTATATATGTTGTTTGTTACTTTTTTTTTTTTATTAACTTTAAAACATCTCAAGAATGTCAGAGAGACAAGATTGGAATACAAAGACTTTAATAAATTGAATAAAATACTTATACTTGGACTTATTTATTTGTAATTTTATGTAAAAATTCTAATTAAAAATTTTTTTATTGTTGTTGTTACAGTCGTTGCAGAGTGCCGCGAGAAGAGCAGGCACGAGTTGTGCAAACTGCAAAACCGCAACAACGACCCTTTGGCGAAGGAATCAAGCTGGCGAGCCGGTGTGTAACGCGTGCGGCCTCTACTACAAACTTCACAACGTAAGTACCCCATATTACACATATGTACATACATAAACACTCGTCTACAGTCCACTCGACAATTAATAGCCGACTGCTAACCAGCATACACTAAAACTAAGACACAAAAAGCAAAGCAAAGCAAAGCAGAAATAATAAAAAATAAATAAAAACGTGCGTTTATAGTCGGAGATAAAATCGCTTTGTTCGACACTGATTGCCGGGAGGACACGACCCCCGCATTGTGCCATCGGAAAAGCAGTAGGCAGCCAGTGAGTGCACCAGCACATAGGCAATAATAAGAGTACAGTGTACAGTATAAACCAAGAGAATTATTTTGTAGCGAGGGTTGTATGAGCTCTCTCAATCTCTCAAGAGTTTCCTTGTTGTATCAACAATTAAGTCGCGTCTGCGACGACCCCGAGTATCGTAGGGAGGAATCCGCTGACGGTGGACAAGAGCGTGCTCAACGGCGTGTGACACAGGAAGCGCCGGAAGTGAGCTCCAAAGCCTTGTCGAGAGCCAATATACACTCACACACTCTATACCATACATACATAAATATTACAACAAGGATTCTCGTGTAGTAATTTTTTTTTAATCCATTGTCATGTGTCTTTGTGTCCTCGCGGTGCTCTGGAAACAGTTACACCATGGTTCGATTTCCGTCTAAAGGAAATTCCCGTATCCTCTTGATGTCACCCTGCTGTACAACAACAACAACAACAACAACATCTACTACTATAACTATTACTATATTGCCACTATATTACTCTCGGTAGCTTATTGGAAGCATAAGATCGGAATATGTCCTTCAGTGTTCCCATCAGCTTTAGTACCGGCGACAATACGGTTGTGACAATAGCAACCCGATATTTCGTTACCGAACTAGACCTCTCGACCTCTTCCATCTATATACATATAAATAACATATATCTATGTATCCATGCATGTGTCTTAGCAGAGTAGCTAAAGCCGCCGCCTAAATTTCTACTTGTACCGGCTAATGACCGGTCTCGATTTTCTTTTTCTCCATATAATAGTAAAAAAAAAAAATTTTTCTATTTTATACTCAGTATAATACAGTACTAACTACCCCTGGGCGGTGCCTATCCATTACGCTTGCTTGCCAAGCCAAAAGGGCGCCCTACCCAGGAAGTCGCTCGAATAATTTCATGATTACTTTTTCATGACAAAAAAAAAGCGCTTAGAAATAAATAACTGACTGCACTGAGATTTGTAACAAATGATTTTTTTATACAAACCAAAAAATACATTATCCATTAACTATTTTTTTATACTCCCTATAAATATTAATACATTTATTATTATTATTTTTATTAGTATGTGAAGACCAAAGCGCGTGCGCACGGTAGTCGAGGATTAATTATCGGGGATCGCTAATTGGCTCGGACTTCTCGAGCGACGCGCCTCGACGCGGAACGCATTCGTCAAGTTCTCCTTCTTCTTCTTCTTCTTCGTCTTCTTCTTCATCTTGTTCTTTTACTTGGATACACGTGTCTTCTGCAGCTTCATCTCTCATTGCAGTCTGTTATTCGCATCAGTATTATAGAGTTTGCAAGAGTAACTGTTGGTACATATCAGTGAGCTACACTGAGACTGAGTTAATGTGAGTTAACTTGAGATTAAACGCGTAACATATTATACAAAGACGACAATCAGTACACCAGTAGCAAAACAGTCAGTCTCTGTGTTTATTTTCACTTGCATGGCGTTCTAATCGAGGTCGTAAATCGCTCGTCCAAATTTCTCATCATTCAACTCTTCGTCCCATCTCATCTCATACTCGTTATCTTCATTTTTATCTCTCTACCACATTGATTTTATTTATACATTTTATTCATCAAGATAACACACGAGAATATTTATACTTAAATTTTGTTTTGTTTTATTTTTATATTTATATTTATAACTTAAACATCTCGTCATCGGTCATCGTGATGCTCGCGGTCGTGGTCGCGGTCCCACTCGTAGTTTGACGAAAATTCTTTACATAAATTATCCAGCTTATACGTGACAATTAAACCAGTAGAATTGAGGTATATATAAAAATAAAATAACTGGGGAATAAAATAAATTAATAAAAAAAAATATATACATATATATATATATATTTATATAAAATAAAATACTTAAATAAATAAAACAAAGTATATGGAGGTTGCAAGCAAAGGCCAACCCAGACACGTTTCCCGGTAATCATTAATTAAGCGAGAGCGCGGGCCCCCGTTGCTAAATACTCGCGACACGGAGACAAGCCGACGAGGAATAAATTGTCCGAGCCATGATTTCCAGCTTGTAACGACTGTAATAAAAAAAAATAAAAAAAAAATGTATATGTACTAAAGAATAGAGACCACTGATATGGATTAAAATGACCCAAGACCCAAGAGTGTGGAGTGGAGTCTACGTCTCGTGTTATGTGACACAGTCCAGCATTTGATTTGCAAAAATCTAGAAACCCTACGGAAGTACCTTGTTCTTTTTTACCCTTATGTCTCACCTCAATAAATTTTATCGGTCTCTTTTCATTTCTACCTCTCATTGTTATTTTTTTTTACCCTCGTCAACGTTGGACAGACTTGCTCAGAGGCTTGTTTACTAATGAAAAGTGTCGTTGAAAGTCGTAAAAAATAGTTGTGTCGTGCCTGAGGACTATTTAAAAAAATAATTCTATAAATTTTTAAGTCACCACCACCATCGCCGTCACCGCCACCTCCTTCATCTATAACTCGTTTACTTTGGATTCGAGTTTGTGACCTCGGCAAACGGATATGTCGTGACGGGAGACGGTTCTTTGCTATATCTATACATATAAATACATATGTATACTAATGTACTGGGAGAATGAGAGTAAAATATACACATAACACACTTGGACTTGCAAAAATGGTAACATTGTCAACGCGATATTTTAACAAGTCAAACGTTTAAAAAAAAGATACAGAGGGAATAATTTTTATTTTTTCAAACACAAATTATCGTAAGATAAGGCTGTACAAGAGTATATATAACAAAAAGTATGAGAAAGATAGTTGCAAGCTTGTAAGTTGTACAAACTTCTTTCATCTTATTTTTTTTATTCTGAGTTGTCTTCCCTGTGCCCGCGATGTCGACCTTTACTTCGACGAAGACGAGACCGAGACTGCGACGACGACTCGCGAGATCTTAGATACCTCGTTTGTGCTCCTGGTGAAGATGGAGAAGTTGCGAGGATCGTTTGAATGCTGGGCAAAAGATAGAATGCGAGTGAGAATAAACGAAAAGATAAAAATAAAAATAATAAGGAGGATCAGAAATAAAAGAGAGTGAGAGGGGAAAGAAACTTAAGGACGGATCTGGGATCGTTAAGATAGAACAGGCCGATAACAGAGAGTGAGGCCAAACCAAAAGTTACACACACCGAAATCCAAGTCTAGACACCGATTACACTTCAGATGTATGTTATGTTGTTTTATTTAAACAATATAAATATATAAGTGAACTCGGGGTAAAATGAGATGCCGTTTTTTTGGAAACATTTTTTTTTAATTCTTATTTACGGTTTATAGAAAAAAATGGAGTAAAAGTTGAGTAGCAAAGACATTGCGGCAAATTAAAAATCTTTTTTACAATCGTGGCCCATTTTACCTCAGACGGCTTTTTACAATTTTCGATAAAATAATTCAAATAATATATAAAAAAAAAATTTTACTGAAAATTTTTAATCGGCTCCAAAATCGCGGCTGGTAAATTTGATCGGAAAATTTTTTTTTAGTCTTATTTACGGTTTATAGAAAAGAATGGAGTAAAAGTTGAATAGCCAAGACGGTGCGGCAAATTTAAAATTTTATTTTCTACAACCGTGGCTCATTTTACCTCAGAATTTTTTTTCCAGTTTTTGATAAAATAATTAAATTAAAAAACCCAAAAAAAAATTTTTTCTTCTTTAAAAATGGTTTCTCATTTTGCCCCGCGTTCCTTTATTTGTTTATTTAAATAATATGTAAAAAAAAAATATATATTTGGTGAAGTTATAAATAATTAAAAGATACGTGACAAATTAAGTATCACAAACAAGTAATAAATATGGAAAGAAATGTAGAAAGGTTAAAATAATTATTCAAGTTATTCTAAGAAGTGTCTTGTCTTGGTCTCTGATTTTCGTAGCTGAATTAAGCTTTATTTTATTTTATATTTTATATTTTTATTTTAAAAAACTAACACAAACCAAAAACTAACTCCGAAGGGTTTTTGGTCTGGTCTAGTGTTACCTATGCTCTATACCATATACTCTTGTTCCCTCGACCGTGATCGTGTGACCCATAGATTTCTTGGAAATTAAAAAACGACCGTTGTCTCTTCTTCCGATCTGCTCTTGTGCCGAATCAAGGTCACTTGTAGCCCATACCCAATAATTTTATCTATAAAACTACTTTTAATTTCTCATCTACAGGTATAAATAAATATATCCATACACAACAAATATATAAATATCAGATAAGTGAAAGTATGAGTTCAAAATTTTTTTGATAATATGATATAGAGAAGAAAAATGAGTAGGTTTCATACGGAACATTACGATGAAACAGAGAACCATCTTGTCCTTCGATATCATCTCAATCGCGATGCTTCCTGTCTTGATCTTTAGCTCGCGCGTATGAGACGATAAATATAGCTGCTACTGAGAAACTCATGTACACACATATATATATCTATACATATATAGTTTACGGTATATATTGCACTCTGATTGCCCGATAAGACGCATAATTTTAGGACTTTCTGCACTTTGGAGATCTCGACGTGGAGATCAGACAACCAGCCGGCTCTGCTACCGTTCAACTTCATGATCCGAGTCACTTTGCATGACCTACGAGTTGGAAATAAATAAAACTTGGCAATTAAATATGTAAATAAAACAATCCATTTATTTTTGAGTATAAAATTAATTGAACATGTGAATAAATTAAATTATTTTATTAAATTAATAAGTATCTACATGTGTATGTATATGTATATCTATATGTGTGCGTCGAGAGGTGAATGGATCAATTAGAGGAAGCTATAGCCGGCAATACGACGAAGAAACGTTAAAAGTTTAATTTGTATTCCTCATACTTGCTTGTCAATTCAATACTGCAGTATCGAGATTCCTCGCGCGTCGAACATCAGAAGCTGAAGAATTTTTAAAAATAATATATTTTATTCAATTGCTTAGTCAGGTTATAAAAGTGAAGGTGTCGTAAAAGCGTTTCCGCGAAGTGAACAAAATAAAAAATTGCTAAACGAAACAAGATAGAAATAATTTATTTTTCGAGCCATCGATTATCATTGAAGTTTACTATTATCGATGCAAGAGAGTGCACAGATGTGCATCGTCAATATCAAAGGACTTACGGCATCGAGAATCCCAGTAGTGTAGCATATATAATAATAGTATTCGAACGGCGTGCGGTTGCATCGTGTGTGACCACATCAATCGCCGACTCTGGAATATTTTATCTCCTGATTTTTATTTTCTCTCTTTGTCTTTCTCTTTCTCTTTTTCTCTAAGTCCTCGCTGTCTTTTATTTCACTTGTCCGTTTTCTGTATCGCGTTATATATATACATATATATTTAAGTGTGCATCCAACTTACTCGTCCACTTGCTGTCTCTTTCGTTTGCACCTCGCAGATTTTGGACACCCGCGGATTCGATCGTATGCGCCCCCGTTCCCATTAAAATATCTCATTGTATTCAAATTAGTTAAATCCTCCACTATGCCAGACAAAAGTTCCCAAAGAGACGCCCATCGTCATCAAGTATCACTGATGTATTATCCTATATATATATATTTATTTAAAATAAAAGAGAACTAACGAATAACAATTATCCTCGTGTATCTTTGTCATTCACAATCACAAATAATTCAAACTTAGTAATCTTATTTTCTTAGTCGTGGGAAAGACTTCAATCAAAAAATATCCTGGATCAAAAAAATAACAACTGGCGTAATTTTAAAAATTGAAACTAAAGCAAGTCAAGTTTCTTCTATTTCAAATAAATGAAAAACATGTTTTAAGATATGAAAACACAGTTTTCTTATTTAGTACCGATTTACATCAACTAAGTCAAACTTAACTGAAATTTGACTTAAATTTTTAAGTTAAAAAGTAATATTGAAGTTCAAAAAAATAAGTGTAGCCAAAATCAAGTTATTTTTTTGACCCGGGTTCAATAAAAAATATCACATTACATGTAAGGTAAAAGACTTAGTACCCGATCAGGATACTAGTACTCGATTACTTCATGTATTTTTATATTAATATTTAGTCAAATTTAGTAAATATAAATGTACAAATATATGAGTGATTGGGTACTAGTTCCATGATCAGTTTCTGGGTCTCTTGACTTTTAATATACATTTGAATTGACTAATTTATCAAATATAAAGTTTCCAATCGATGGGAAAAGTCGGTGAGCTTGAAATCCAGGAAAAATTACAAGTTTGTGAACATGTATGTTGAATGTGTCATACAGATGCCAAAGTATACTAGTGACATATATGTACATATGTATGTATGTAGTAGTTGAATGTATATTTTAAGACATACTTAATTGAGTACAAAGAAAGATATGTGTAGGATGTAGTTAATTATAATGCACAAGTTTATAAAATATAAATGCACATATTTTATTTTATGGGTCTAATATGTGCCGCCTAATTCGACAAATTTCGACAATTGCATAATTCTAAAAAGAGTCGTTGACCGCGACTGGAATAATTTATGACGTACAAACTGCAGTAGCTAAAGGATTAATAGTGAGAAAAAAT
Organism: Microplitis deprimator; assembly: GCA_964016945.1. Lineage (NCBI taxonomy): Eukaryota > Metazoa > Arthropoda > Insecta > Hymenoptera > Braconidae > Microplitis > Microplitis deprimator. The sequence goes on along the minus strand of OZ024710.1, from coordinate 3,234,869 downwards.
AAAAATTCCGGTGAGTAAGACGAGGAGAGAATAAAATGCGAATCGCAAGTGCGAGAAGCTGACAGTCGCAAACTTGTAATATGAAGAAAATATAAATTTTAGGCGACAGAGTTTCAGTAGTAGTGTTTATATGTCTACATATATATATAAAATATGTAAGAACTTAAGGAGAATAAGAATAAGGATAATAATGAAACAAAAAGTAAAAAAAAGGAATTTAGCAAAAAGAGAAAGATATTAAGAGATGAAATTTAAGTTTTGTGTGTAAAGAGACAAACGTACGTATATCCTCTTATTACTTGTTATGTCCTCGTTGTCGGTCGGTCCTTGTCTCTTTATAATACCGGGAACCTTTTCCCCATCTTGGCAGTTGCGTCACGTCGCGGCGACTACAAAGTCCCGCCGGGACGATACACCAACTATCCCTTTACATACTTTTCTCTCTCTCTTTCTCTCCTTTTCACTCTATACAAAGTACTATAAATTTTCTTGCATATATATTTCGTTGACTTGAACTGTACTAAACTATTTTACACAATTAAATCAAAATATAAAATCACTTTCTATTAAATTGCATTTTTTTTTTTTAAATTACCCATAAAGTTTGGCACTGTAAGGACATCTAGTTGTTAGTAGAAAGTGCACTTCATTTACATGCTATCGAGTAGCTCATATATATTTTACGTGCATGGAAGAAATTTTGATATTTACCCCATGACCTCACAGTATCAAATTTTTTAGGATAATTTTTACTAAAAATTTATCTGCGCAAGAAAAAAATGACGAGGGTGTCAAGTAGTCACAGAAATATGAAAAATTTCCTATAGATCCTGAGAAAAAAATAAGATTTTGAATAAAAAATTCAAATTTTCATAGAAATTATAAGAATTGTTGCGGTATAAATAAATACTCCATAAATGCACTGCTATTAATATGTAGTTTAATTTAAAAAAAAGTATATTTGGTCGTCGATGGGTCACCGCCATAAAAATTTTAGGCAATTTAAAGTCCCTGAATTAATTGTACAAATTGCACTTCCTCTTGGTGATATATAATAATACAAGACTGGCTGCTGGTGCACACACAAGAGGAAAGTGCCGGCGGCGCCGACGAAAAGGGCTTCTTTTTTTTGCTGAATAAGAAACTTGCAGCGAACTAAGAGGCGTGTAAGAATGCGCGTAGTTACATTGCATTAGTGACTTTGTCGCCGGTATAATCTCGACGACGGCGAATATTGCGCGAGGGCTGTCGATTTAAACCCATCTATATATATACATATATACATACATTAATTGCAATATACATATACATGTACATACGTCAACTACAAGCAGCCTTACCAAGAATCTGACGGATTTTTATTTATTAATTGTCTCTGTAGTTTTATTTCTCAAACATTTATTTTATTCCGCCAGTACTTTATCCTTGAATATATATATATTCATCCATATTTACTTGTATACTTATATTATAATGGATTAAAAAAATTACTCGGCGTTGATTCGTTGTCACGTGTTTAATCACAACATGCTAATCGCAAAAAAAACAACCGATTAATACTGAGTCGGAGTCAGAGTCAGAGTTGTTGTATCGGGACAGTCGTATATATATAAATATATTTGTATGTATGCATAAAATAAAAGTTAAATCGATTGGTACTGTAGGATCGATTTATAGCCTGATGCTATATAATATGTACGAGTGCATATATTTAACCATGGACGTGGTGCTGAGTCCGCATGTTTGCCCTCCCGGTAAATAATGTCCGTGACGGGCGCGCGGGTGCATGTTTGTTACATCAGAATCTTTAGCTCAACTCTTGCATTGTTTCATGATGGTTAATTCCACTTGGCTATTTTTCATTATTTATTTACTTTTAAAAAAAAAAAAAAATTTATTAGTAGATTTCATAGAAATCTAACATGCATTTGTCCTCATGAAAGAATTATTGAAAAATTTTACTACCCTGGACTCAGCTCGACGAGCTCAGGAAATACATACGGTTCAAAAGTATATATATGTATATATTTATATATAGACGATAGCGTCCACAATTTTTAACGGACCTCAATGAAACTCAACATACATTTTCTGTAAACGATTTTTGAGATCAAGTTTGAAGATGAGCGAAATCGGTTAATTAGTTTAGAAGTTACAGCATTTCAAAATTTTCAAAATTGCAAAAATTCATATTTCTACTGATTCTTTCTCAATAACTTTTTAATCAGACAACTTATGGAATTTTTATGAAATACATCTAAAAACTCTTTATATAACCTTTCATTTTCATGCCTATATATGTGCTAAGACCAAAAAAATTACTTATCACTCATTAAATGAAATTTTGATATTACATTCGTTTCTGATTTTAAAAAAAACTTTTGTGGCTTTCCCAATGCCTTTGATTGTGGCTACACAATTGTTACATACATAATATATATCATGAAATCTATTTCCATTTCGGCTGCCAAAAGGCCTTTTTTTTATTTTATTTTATCATTTAAAAAAAAATAGTTATCGTGTAAGTTAACTCAACGAATTGTTATCTCCAAATGTTACAGGTTAACCGACCGTTGACGATGAAAAAGGAGGGTATACAGACGAGGAATAGAAAATTATCCTCAAAAAGTAAAAAGAAGAAGCAGGGAAACTGTCTTGGTTTGAGCGGCGTCATGGGTGACATGATCAAGGCAAGCGGACACTTGGATCTTGATAACAAGTCATTCCACACTGGATTTGGATCACCTATGGGTAATTTTTAATTCAATAATTTTATAATACAGTAATAAATTATATTTAATTGAATGTCTCTTAGTTACATTACCAAGTGATTCATTCTTGTTTAAATATTCAAATGATAAATTTGTAATTGTAATCAGTGTTTTAAATAATTTGTAATAAATTAATTATTCAAATATGTTTAACAATGAAGGCAATATAAATAGCTAATTAATTATCATTTTATTTATTTTGTGTTAATAGGAACGGCCCAACATCATCACTCGATGCACCCAGCAGTGCAACATTACATGTATCACTCGGGAGTCGGAATGGCCGGAGGTCTTCATCAAGGATTCGCGCCACCCGCGCCACCGCCAATTCATCCGCACTCCCATCCACACTCGCATTCGCATCACATGACGAGTTTGCAGGGTCTTCAGTTGGCAGCTACGACGAATGCTATGGTAAGAATTATCAATTTACTGTAAAATTTACTGTCAAAATTTTTTTTTTAAATAATCCCATATAGAAAAAAAATTCAAATTTTTAAATATTATATGTAACTTGAAAATTAATTTTTTTTTAATATTGTATGAAAATGATTTAATGATTTTTAAATCTAGTCCTGAATTCTTGAATTTTTTTATTAAAAATCATTTACGTTTATCTAGAATTATTTATGTACACAATAAAAAAAATTATCCTGCAATTTTAAGTCATATCTGTCTAATAAAAAATAATTTAGATCTATGATCAAAATTTTGTGTTCTATTTGAATTTACGTAGATTTTAATTTTCCATTATTAAGATCTATGTAGATCTGTAGAGATCTATAAAGATCAAATCTAAAACAAAATTATAAAATCAAGAATTCAAAAAAGATTTCAATCCCTCAAAAAAAAAAAAAAATCGAAAAAAGTGTTCAGAATCAGAGTAGATTCCATTAGATGACTATTTAAAAAAAAATCATAAATTTTGAGTCTTTCATCAAAATAAAATCACAAAATAATTTTCAATAAGAATTATCTCATTAAAATAAATCTATAAATTTTTGTCTTAGAAATTTTTTATTTTTTTCTAAACCAATTTTCTCTGCATCAAAACTAAATTCTAAAAAAAATGCAAGTAAATAAATAAAATAAGACTTCTCTCGATTGACGCAATGTGTCCATTTAAAACGATCAGAGTCTTAACTGGACACCGAGTCAACAAGAAACTTATTTGATCCCCAAGAATCCCATTGCCAGTAAATGCAATAATTTTTTTTTATTCTCTGTTGCAGACCGGTTGGAGGTCCGAGTACACATGAATGAGTACTTATGACCAGTAAACAGCAGCAGGAATAGCAGCATCAGTACCAACACCAGCAGCTCAGGACGCAACCCACCACTCTGTCATAAGCTTTTTTTAAAACACTCGCGCTATTGGTATCCGTGTGCTCACATATATTTATACATATATGGAAAAACCTCGTCCGCGTTTACTCGTATGTCTAAAGATGATACCCATCGTCTTTTTATTTTAAAAACATTATTACTAAAAATTATTATTTTCTTTTTTATTTTATTTTTTTACTTTTATTATTTTAAAATTGAAGGCTTTTAAATCTTCAACTTGTTATATAAACATAAATTTATCAGCAGCAAATAATGGAATCAATGCTTACGCGTTGGAATTATTTTTTTTGTAAATATGTAAAGTATACCGTAGGGTTTATTAACCCCCCGGTCCCAAGTACAAAGTCAGCTGTCGTTTTAATCGAGTCGTTAAATAATACATTTAAATGTAAATAAAAAAAAAACAACATAATAATTATAATAATATACTTATTAATAAACTCATAAATTAATTATAAACATTGAAATTTAAATAAATAATAATAATGGTGTACTATTTATTTGATTACACGTTCGTATTTGTCTTTAATCACGACGGTATGAAGCCATCGCAATCAACGTTAATCAATTGAACTCGGTTTTAATTTTCACCTCAAGTCACACCTTAGATATATCGACTAAAATTATATATATAAATATTATTATTTCTATTATTATTATTATTATTATAAATATTATATATTAAAGATCATTTTAATTGTATGGATGAATACCCTCGTGTGTGCGTTAGATTACGAGCTAACATGAAACGATACACAGCCGACACTACACCCTGGGAAATATATAAAATATATGAAAATGAAAAATTATCTTTATCGGTCATTATCGTGCAATTTAAGGTAACGAGTGAAGATTTTTATCGGCAAAACACGACGACTGCTTCCCTCAGCTGACCTTTTTATCCTTTATTCTAATATTATATTTGTCATCATTAATATTTACTGCGCTGACAGTTAACATTAAATTCGATTATTATTATTATTATAAAGAGATTAATGAATTTTCAATAAATAAAGTTATTTGCGTGATTAATTAATTAAATTTAAATGTGTGTGATAAAAAAAAATAATTGACGCATGGGACAGTCGTCGATTTTTATTTTCTGTTTTGATTTCTTTTTTTTTTATTAATTCAATTTGTTATTTAATGCGTCGATTTATTTTTCTTAGTGACCGTGAATCAATGAGTCATAGAATGATATATATATATATATAGACTGTAAAAAATTGGGAGTGAATTCGGAGTGGACGGATTTTATTTAAATCAGAATTCCCTTGGTCCCGGAGTTAAAAAAGAAAATTACTCCGCATACGGAGTAAATAAGGAGTTTGCTTTTTTTTTAACGGAGTGATTCGGAGTTTTAATATTTAAATAAACTCCTTTTAGGAGTTAATTTCACTCTGAACCGGAATTTCAATATTAAATTAAACTTCCCTTTGGAGTAAATTTCACTCCGAAGAGATTAAAAAAATTTACATTCATCTGCTCTGAATTTACTCCCGATTAACTCCGCATTCGTTTATTTTTTACGGTATACATATGTCTTATTGAAGGATTAAATTACTCATAAATAAAAATATGTGTCACATCATACTCAATAAAAAATCGGGAGTAATTACGGATTTTTTTTTCATCCGGATTCACTCTGTCAATTGAAGTTCTGGAGTTAAAAAAAATCACTCGCATGCGGAGTAAATAGGGAGTTTCATTTCAACCCGCATTCACTCAGATTCGGAGTCTTACTATTAAAATAAACTTCCCGCGGAGTAAATTTTACTCCGAGAGGATTTAATCCGCGTTCACTAAGAACTTTTATTATTTTATTTTTTCAAACTTAATAAATTCAGTCATACATAAAAAAATAAAACACACAATAGATAAAAATTTTCATTTGAAATTTTTAATTCATGCCGTTAAATAAATGAATTCATTAAAAAAAAACAATTTTTATTTTTTTGAAAATTTTCAATTTTTTTAGCGGAAGTTGTAAAAATTATTAGTTTAATTATCATTATTATTATTATTATACTTATAAATAAATATATGGAGACATAAATATATATTGTAAACGATAGTACATGGGTAATAAACCATTGAGAGTAAGTGATTGTGTATAATTACTAGTAATCAGACACATAAAGTTAGATAGTCAAAGTATTAAAATAAAAGAATGAGAGATAATCGATAAGTTTTAATAATAAATAAATAAAATAAAATAAATGAACGTTTAATTACTCGTTTTTACGAACTTAAATGTCAACAATTATTAATTATTATTGATAGTTAATTAATGAAGAGAGGGAGAGAGAGAATTACGAGACCACATTGTGATTTTTGATTATAGACCTAATTTTATTACTAATCAGTTAATTAACTGATTATTAATACTAATTGATTAATTAATATATTTAAAGTTCGGCAATTTTGGGCCAGAGGAGTCATCTCTCAGCAATAATTGCTAACAAATTTATTATCTTTTTAATCAACTAAATTGCGAGCGAATAATTAATTAGTTTTGTGATTTAGCAAATAAAATTTATTACCAGTAATGAATTTTTTTTTTCTTTTTTTTAATTACACGTACATATAAATATAAATGATGACTATACATAGTTCAAATAAATAAATATATATATATCTATATATATATATATATATATAAATTATAGAGTATTATTAGGGACGTAGATGTAGCCTGTAAAATATCATTTTTAAATAAACAATTAATTGATTATAATAATAAATCATTTTTCTCGCCGAATGGGAAAACAAAACATAATAATTAAATAAATAATTAATATTAATTATTAAAAAAAAAAAGAAAAATAAAAAAAAAATCTAAGACCAGAAGTACGATATACTTTTCCGTACTACTGATAAATGTGTAAAAATGAATGTAAGATATTATTGTAAAAAAAGTTTTAACTTAAAATAAATTAAATGATAAATAATAATTAAAATATTTTATTTATGTTTTATTTACACACAACATTAATTTATTTTAATCAAAATATTTATGTATCATTAAATCATAACATTAAGTGACAACTGTCGCGTTCTGATCATTAAGACATTAAAAGTTTATAGAGTCATTTTAATTATCAGTAAATTGATTCCGTCTTACTGTTAGTTATTTATTTAATAAATTAATCATAAATTATCAAAGCTGAGACAGATCCTGCTTTTCAACTCTACATGATCATAAATCAAACGGACTTTCCTTTTACATTTTTCTTTTTTTTCTTACTCTTTTTATGACACCTCTGATTTATTTATACTTTTTTTTCTTTAGTATTAAAATTTTATGTACAAATATATATGTATATATGTATGTATGTATATATGTATCTTTATCTGTATCTCTGATTTTAGTGCTCTTCTTTAAATATATGTATATAAATGTATATGGATGTATATATATAGGAGTAGTTGGACCCGTTGATGGACGATGTGCGAAAACAAAGTGGGCAGCGATCGTATCGATCGTTGTGCAGTATATTAATTAGCCGTAGTAACTTAATTAAAGCCTTATCGGACTGCTCGATATACGAAAGTGTTTACATGCAAATCAAAAGCGCCCGGTACACGATAACGGTTACACTGTGTAGTTATGATGTGCCGTTACAAATAAAATAACTGATATGATAATCATCCTATATGCTTCTACACTATATATATATATATATATATATCGCATCCGATCGGTAAATATATTTGTTATTTTATTAACTTACCCAGTAATTTTATATTTTATTTTAATTTACATATTTTACAGTATCTACACAGAAAAAAAGGAATTTCTCGGCGCCAGAAATATTTTTCTCGCCTGAAAAAAAATATTTTGGGTCGAGAAATCATTTTTTTCTGTGCATACTTATTTTATTTTCGAATTATTTAAATTTCAATTCAATTTATTACGTTTTTATATTTTCAGTTTAAAATTTTAATATAAAAAATTTATCATTTTTTTTTAACTGAAATTTCATTAAATTCTTTAGTTACATTTATGTCATATATTTTTTCGTTACTGATATTTAATAATTGTATTTAATAGCAAATTAATAAATTAGACATTTTAAACTGTCATTAAATTTATGAGTCATTAAATAGCAGTAATTGAATAATTTCAAGTAGTGAGTCGTCTCGACTAAATCTCATAATTATTAAAATTTATGTTTATACAAATGATAAAATAATTTAACAAATAAGACTATCAGTCAATAAAATCACTATCAAAATAAACTAATCAGTTAATTAATTAACTCATAAAAATATATTACTAACAATTAATTTGCCTATTTAATGGATGTGTAAAAAAACATATATGACATAAAAGTAGAAATCTCATTTAATCAACCAATCGAATCATTAATTTTTCGAAAATTAATTTTATTACAAATTTTAAAATCATTGCCAGATGTAACGAAACTCGATTCTATCAGTTGAATTAAAAGACACTTTTTGAAAATATAAAATCATATGATCCTCTTCAGTACATACACATATAGAATCTATCTATCCGTCCAGGACGACTACTTGAGGTTAAATTCACCGGCATTTGACATTAACTCAACAGAAAATCCCCACAAATCCGTCCACAAAAATCTCCGCGAGACTTTTGTCATTTGTAGCACAAGTCGGTTTCATTTCACGGTGAATTTAATTCCGATGCCAAGTTAAGTCCCGGGCAGCTGTCGTAAGTCGGGGGTGACCCTTTGCGCGATCTAGCTGATGTAGACTACAAAAATAATAATAAAAAAAAAGTATATATATATATAAAATATCAGGTTGAGTTTCGCTGGAGATGGGACTGCTTAGACTCCTTAGAGCCATACACAAAAAATATAAAAAAGAAACTGGTACGCGATTTCTCCAGAGCTTCCTATAAAATTGATCGGGATTACGCAAATCCTGTTTGGGGATCTCGAAAAAAATCAGTATGTTAAAGCTCCTGACAAACTACGAAGAGTATACTGGCAGTTTTAGTTGAAAAAGTAAATAAACTTGATAGTGTTGATGTACAGACTAGAAAATTTTATTAAGTCTGTACCTTAATCCCATCATTGATAAGATTTTTTTGACATTAATCATAGAGGTGACCCAGGATTCACTGAGACATCGTTGGGGTCATCCTTCGAAGGGTCAGTGTCATCTCGAGTGTGAAAATGGGGCTTTGGATGTGATAGTATAGAATTTTTATTAGTTTTCTATGGGTCTGTAGCCTATGGTTTGTGGCCCCAGGGAATAAATCAACAATCGATGGTTGGATTTAAAACCGAGTCCAATGACTTTTAGATAAAAGAGATCAGGAAAGAAAGCGAGAGATAGAAACTGTATTGAGAAACTATTATATATATGTATATAAAATATCCAATAGCGTCATCATTCCACGCGGATTAACATTCCAAAGATTTTCCGCTGAAAATGACTCGGATAAATTTCGTGACGAGGATCAATCACTACAAGAGTTTAAATAAAAAATCATAACTCGGATTCTATTGACTTCTATTAAATCTATAAGTAAACAAGTAACAATTAACGAGTGTACTGATTCTTATATTTACTGTATTATTAAATGCAACACGCAATTTTATTGAGAGTGACACGCACTGCAAATTCAACTGTTTGTTTATATAATCTCAAGATTCATCCGACAACTTACGATCTATTCTCAGCATTACTTCTCATATTTGTCTCACTTTTACAGCTCACCCTATCTTATGCCTCTTGTATACTGGCGCTGTATTTTATTTACTCAGTAATCACGCCAATAATTTTAATTATTGCTTATTACTCGTGATTCAGGTCACTTTAATCAGCGAGATTCTTTAGTCTAAGATTCAAATTTAAATAAAAAAATTATATTCACCAACAGCACACATATGACGTGTGAAAATGTTTATATTAACTTTCTCTTGGCTACTGGCCATCTCTGTAATCTAGAGCAGTTTTATCAATACAAATATCTGCGTAAACGTGATATACAAGAGGCGCCAAAAGAATAATGAAATTGATAGATTGTTAACTTTCCATCTCAAATTTAAATTCAAATTTATCTATCGATAATAATTTATTTTATGTATTTCATATAACTTTATAATATTATACATCCTTGATTTTAAAGAATAGACAACTGAAAAATATGAACGGGAAGGGCGGACGAAACGGGACCGAGAGGTCAAATGGACCACCCTCAGAATCTGCCAAAAAATTTTTTTCCTTTACTTCTGTGTAGTAGAATTCTTTCAGAAGACCTGCCCGATACCCCCGAAGCCTCCAAAATTTTGTTACTTTTTTTTGGGAGTAGTCCGTTTTGCCTATCCGGTAAAAAAAAAAATTCTTTATTGTAACTGTAAATTTGGTTTAATTACTTCAAGTTGATGTCAAAAAAAGAAGGCTTTTTCAAACGCACAACAATCCATTATTTCTTTACCGGTTCCATTTTCCGCCTTTCCCTCACACATATATGTATTCATGTATACAAAGAAAAAAGAATGGAAAAATAATTTTAAGTGTCTGGTCTCGTCGAACAGATCATCTGCATTATTAATGGGCACGATTACTTGGCAAAACTTGTAAATGTTTAGCTGGTCCTCTTTCCATATTATATTTCCACGATCTTCCTTCATTCTCACTCTCCCGGATTATCCATATTCATAATGATATAATCTATAAATATCCATACCAAATATATATATATTTTTCACACCTGCATGTCCACACAAAACATCACACGAAATCCTCCCACAGAAACAATGAATATTTTAAAAATTATTCACCTCTTGGTCAATTCCATATATTTAAGTCGTAATTAACCATGGCCTACTCGCCAGCAAGATTTGCGAAACTGATGGCCGATGGGTAATGAAAAAAAATTAAATGTTTATATTAAGCAATAACATATGTTAGTTTAGAGATGAGTTATCTGACAAATAACCTCAGACATGCTTGTCAATTGCTGAAGATACAATTGCACTGTCAGTAAGTTTTATAAAAAGAAAAATTGCTATGAACAAGTTGAAAAAGAAGTACATAACTTGAGCACAACAATCGTGACTTGAACAATTGACTGGTGTATGGACGATGATGTCTCAAGTACTCGGAAACCAGCATTTTTTCATGCTTCCATGGGCGTGTTGGCAATATCTTTAGTCTTAGATATGGAATGAAAAATTTGTTGTATTGTTACACTGTAGAAAAAAAACTGGGGTAAGTCGAGGTGGTGTAAGTGTGTAAAATTTTCGGTGTGAAAATATTTAACTTTGTGAATATTTTTACTCACTCGATCACTACAGGTAATTAGTATTTTTATTAATTAATTAAATTATTAGTGATTGAAATGTTAGTCGTAAAATTGTGTAATTTTTACATAAATTACATATAACATAAATAATTATATAAATAAGTACACACTTAGAAAATTAAATAATAGGAGTTACTATCTAGTTATGATAAGAAATCAGATAGCAGTAAATATTATCTAGATGATTGTATAAATCATCTAGATTGTAATATTCACCATATTTATGATAATTGTTACAATCCTGTATGTTAACTAGAATTAATTATTATTAATCATTCTAGATGATTGGAATTAAAAATTTAGCATAATAAACCCAATTACTTAATTTTCTGAGTGCATAGCAAAATCTAAATTTCCTCAAGATAGTATTCAGTAAAATTTTTTTTTACACCGATTTAACACTGCCTACACAGGTGTTATTTCATTTTAACACCATTCTTTTTACAGTGAATGTATGTTCCATTATATATCGAGTGTATATTATATACTATACAGTAAGATGGTATGAGGTAGAGAGTAGATATGATGAAAAAAAGTCTATACGCGGTATAGATATTAGATTTAAGTATCTACAGTTTGGTCGATGCAATCGAGCGATGGGATTAATCACATCACCGGTTGATCGGATCGTCTGAGACTAATCCAATTCCAGCTCTCATATATTGACTGTAGTGTACAAGAGAGCAAGTGAGTGAGTGAGATATTGAGCTTCGAGATTAATAAGAGAAGGAAGAGGAAAAAGGGCTCGGCAGGGCGCCCGCCTCGGGTGCTAAAGCGTTAATACATTGGATATGATCGAGACTTGGTGAGAAGGGATTCTTATTCTATTTCTTCTACTTGTTCATATTCTCCTTTACCTTTAGCTTTAGCTTAACCTTTTTCATCTCCCGATTTTTGTTGCTCATTTTCTATCGTAGATATGAGCTAACAGTAGATTGAGGAGCTTCAATATCATCCAGCCGGCAACAATCTTAAGGCATTTTATAACTTATATTTTTTCATTATCCACCGGTGCGAGAGTTTTAGATAAAAAAATTTTATGGATTCTCTTAATGCCTTTCAACCTGCTACAAGTTAGACTGCGAATGATTCCCGGTATATACTGACATGCGTCTGAATAATTTTATTTTTATATATTAATATAAGGCACCAGCAAATCGACTGGCACTTTAGATTTTAGAGAGCCAGCATGACTAGACAGTTTATTGCTCGTTTGATCTCATCTTTTTAGGCACCGTCTACGGGGGCTTTGATGCTTATACTTATAAATTATAACTTATAACGAATTAGCTAATCGTCCATCGATATGCTCATGTCAGTGTTTTCGTATTACTATTGTTCGGGATGTTTAACATTTTCATTGATTACCCGATAATAATGGACTCCATTGTAAACCTAGACATTTATTAGCTAGTCCTGGTAGCTAATAATAATAATCATTATTATTATTCATGATCATAATCATGGGAATCGTCAGATATTTGGATAGGAACTCGTGCCTACACACTTGAGAAATGAGAACATTCTGAGCTAATTCGGGACAGAAGCCTAAATAAGAGACTCCAGAGGCCAAGTTCAAGCACAGAATATTTGAGGACAAGAAGACAGATGTATAAAAAAGACTGTTGTTGAATGGAAAAAAAAAACTGTCCCAAAATTGACAATTGACAATAGAAAGATTACGTAGCGGTGGAGAGCAATCTCGGGGTGGCATTCACTTTTATAACAGGATCGAGAATGATGAAAGAGATTGAGGAAATTATAGGTGCTGAAAATCTGTAGGCAAACAGGAAGCTCTTGAGTCTCTAGATCGAGTCAATCCATGCAGGAAATCGCTTTTTTAACAAACCGTTTTCGAATACATTGTCATCGACGGTTTGACCTATTGAATAGTGAAATCTATTTGCTTTTTATGTAACATTATTTTTTTTTAGTTACTCATATAGTTGCAAAGAAAAATTTGTGGGCTGGTTTAGAAAATAATTTAATGCTTTGGTGGTGTATTGTGTGACAAGGGCTGACGCAAGACGATTTCAGAAGAGGATGAGGTTATGACGTATCAAACTTGATTTCAATTCATGTTTCATCTCGTGCTACATGTTTTATTTTTCATAATTATCCGGATTCAAGTTTGAGTTTGAACATTTTGACCCAGCCAAATTTGAAATTAATGGGACATGTATTGATTTGATCGCCAACTTGGTTGGTTAAAATAACCCATGGTTATTTTGAAGTTCATAGTTGACGAATGTGATTCTCACAAAACTGAAATGGAGTCAAAGGGTAATGCAGCGGATAGAAGTAATGAGTTTTCGACTTAGGACAGAAACTCATCAGTTTCAATCTGCAAATTCACATCGTATTGGACTAAACAGGCATTGAAACCCGTGTTTTCAATGCGGGTAATATGAAAAATTTAATTTCGGTTGAAATTTTAAACTTTCAGTACACTGCAAAAAATTGGAAGTGAATTCGAATTTTATTTAAATCCGCATTCACTCCAATTCAGTCATCCGCTTTACATTCACTCCGAATTTAATCTGCGTTCACTCCCCAAATTTTTTACAGAAAATAATTCAAAAGATGGAATAGTACAGCATAGAATATGAAGACGTTGTTTTAAAACAAGACATGCGTATACATGTAGGCGTTGATAAGGATGTTTTGAGCATGCATATTGGTACCGATTCGCTGGACTACCCGCTAGTTAGAGTCTCGTAAATGCCTCGGCGTAAATTATCCAAAGGGTTATTCCTCAGTCAAGTTGTTCATGTCTGGTTTACCTGGGAGTGTTTGCAATGGTCCACCTCCCGTCAACGCCCTCAACATAATCTCTCTCACTAGAATACTTTCTTTCTTCCTCGGCCCTCACACACCTTTTTCTATGCTCCCATCTATGCTCCGATGCTTACCGCTTTATTTTATCTCTTGCTTCATTATTAACTGCTTACAGCACACGTAACAAAACATTTACGACGGAGGGCGTCACTCCTCATGTCATCTTTCAAAGGGTATTCGCTCACTCGGCAAATATTGTTTATTGAGACGTCAAATGAAACTTATTACCGTAACCATCTTTTCTAAATAAATTATTTCTTACATACACAATATTCAGTTGCTTCATTTTTAAAAAACTGTTCTCACATGCTCACACGGAAATGCTGGAAAATAGTTCCCAATGGGAAATCATTCTGATAAATGAGTAGTGAAATCTTTCCTGGTAGGAATGTCTAAATAATTAATTTTAATTTCCTATTGTACTTTAAATTGTTTGATTTTTTAAGAAATATTAATATCTTTTTTTTCCACTCTTCTGTATCGAGCTTTTGTTTTTTTTTGTTTTGTTTTGCCAGGCCTTTTTTTCGCCCATCATGGAATAATCGAATAAGATTGATGAGGACAGCGTGACTGGCACACACTCACAGTCCAACGCCAGAAGGAATCGTATTATATATAATTTCTTAGTTTTTTTTATTTTATACAACAAAACCTATGACTTATATATGTATGTATCTGCGTATGTGTATCGATATTGATGAGAAAGTACTTTAATCTAAACTCACTATATATATTTATAGACTGAATGTGTATTATCATATATTATAAGTAGAGAATCAATATAATAATGTTGACTTTGATTATTAAACCAAAATGACCCAACTGAGCCGAAACGGATGAGCGTAACATCGCATGTTTTATGGATAATTATAAATCCTTGGCAACTTACTCGTAGTAATGATCTGTTACTTTTTTAAAACTGGTACTCAAACAACAAGCCAACTTAATTTTGACTTTCTCGTCTGGCTAATGAGCCAAATACGTCAGTTCAAATAATCCAGTCAATCGTTCAAAGTATTTATAAATATTATCATTATTATTAAAGAGTTTGTTTTTTTAAAATTCATTTTTGAATGGGAATATTTTAGCGATGAGATTAAAGAGAGGAGAGCAAATCTTTAGAGAGCTGTGTTCTCTTGAAGGAGCGTAGACCCCTGGTGTGAAACAACGAGCAGTCAGAAAAATGGATGGGCTGCTAACCGTGCCACCCATGGCGTTCATTTCTTAAATCTTCTCTTTACTTTAACCGTCCAATCACACGTTTTTAATAAGTAGTTGGCTTAATTGCACACTCACTTATTATTATTAGCCTCTGTAATTTTTCGTGACCTCATTGATCCTGTCCAAACAAGCCTGTTAATATATTTTTGAGAAACTCGTTTCATAACCGCGTCCTAGTAAAATTAAATCAACTTTACTCAATAAAATGTTTCATAATTTCATAATTTATTGCCTTTATTGTGAAATGATAATAATAATTGTTGGTGTTATTGTAGGGTACACAGTTTAATAGAACATTAAAAGCAACCCCCTGATAAAGATTAAAGCTGGCTGATAAATATATAAGACTGCGCCTGTGAATCTTAGCTAAGACGCATTACTTCCACCTCTAGTATCCGGGCATTTGTCCAGCACGACACGTCCAGGAACTGGTGACCAAGAACTAAGACAACCACATGCACAAGGGTGGAATACACATGCTGTCTTCGATCTTTTCCACTACCCCTATATTCGTAGTCTCAGTCTTCGTAGTAATAGTAGTAGTAGTAGTAGTAGTAGTAGTAGTAGTAGTAGTAGTAGTAGTAGTAGTGCTGGTATTGGTGCTGGTGGATTTAGTACCCGACGGGATCCAGAACTGCAGGGATTTCGTGATTTCCCTCGCTGTGCAGATCGATTGTCGTCGATTACGAGATCCAATCTAGTACGAGCACTTCCTCCTTTCTACAAATTTCCCTCGCGTCTTGAGAAATTGGTGCGACTCACGTTTACAGTTGACTGCCGTTAAAAACAATAGAGACTGGTAGCAATATATTAAATTGTCCAATTGAAAATAGATGATGATCTGGGCTTTAGTGTATGAGTGTGTCTTTTAAAGGGGACATAGAAGGAAAAAATAAATAAGTGACCTAATTTTATCGATTATGATCAGTGATATACAACACAGTGTTTGTAAAGCATTCTCGCGGCAAAGTCCCTCATGTCCAATCTACTTGCCATTATTATTATGGATTTAAGGAAAAGAAAAAGTAGACAGAGGCGGTGATGGTTTTGTCGGAGAAGGTGAAAGGGAAAAAAAAGGAATTACGTCGCCCGGATCAAGGGTCAAGTGCTGTCCGATTCATTGATCCCGGTGCTGTGATGCTGACACTACGAGAGCAACGGCTGGAAAATTGTCATGGAAAGTGTCTACTGTGTACCCCAGGCAATCGACCCGATGGAAACTTTCAAATAATAAAAAATAAGTTAAGCAGAGAATCCACTCATCCATTTTACAGGATTTATCCTATCTATCGCATTGATTTTAAATCTCCAATAAAAGTTTTTTATTTTTTTTATCCATCCATCCGCAGCTAAAATGTATTGATATACTTATTTTTTTTCCTTACATTAATAATCCTTAATAAGTATTAATGTAATGGGTAAATTTACTATTATCATTTTTTTTATTATGAATCGCAAGCTGGTGTATCCTAAAATAAAGGGTTCAATTCGTGTTAAAGCTGCATATATCTATATATCCATACACCAGGTCAGACAATTTGGAAGTATAAAAAAATAAGGCTGAAAAAAAATTCAGTATACTTGAGCATCTCGTAATAAATTTTATTCGACAACATTTATGGTCGTTGTAAGACAATGGGGCGTTCTGTAAGTTTAACCGAAACAGTTACGCTCGCGTGCAAGAGGAAAACGATGCCACGATGTATCTCTTTAGTATATATGTATATGTGTATGTATATATATGTAAACAGAAGAGTTGGTTCGAATATGTTTCTCTTTGGGAGAGGATAAAAGGAGAGAACAGATAGTATAGAGAGGAGGCACAGGTGGATCATGGATATTTACTGCACAATAATCGTTAAACCTAAGACACGAGTCGAGACTTTGTTTATACCCAATATATACTCTACAAAATGCATGCATGAGGAAAAAAAAAGTTTTATTGCCAAGTTTATCGGTGTCATCGATGATGCCAGACTTCCTCTATTGTCTGTATGAAAAAAAAATGAAATAATAAGCCCGTGTGTTTTAGGAAATATTACAAAATTATTATTCATATGATAATAATAATAGTGTAGAAGTCGCAGTTGTGAATAAAGCGTTTTGCGTTAAACCAAAATTAAACAAAACATTTAGTGATACAAACGTCGAGTTGTTTCGTGAATTGTAGAATATGGAAGGAGGCAAGGTGGTGATGCGCTGACGTTGTAGCACGAGCTGGAATTTGGTGGTTCAACACGGTACACGGTGCCACATCAAGACAAGTTAACTCTCTTTCTTGGTCTTTATTTTTTAGGCTTTTTCTCTTTTTAGATATGTGCTGCTGTACACTTATATATTGGCATTCGGCGGCACCTGCCGAAAAACCGAGATATATATATGTACAACACGCGATCAACAGGCTAACAAAGTATATGTATATATATAAAAACGCTTTTTAAATGGACGAAACAAAAAATTGGGTGAACCACCATCGAAATTATGATGAAAGGATAATAATTTTGACCATTGGTTGCAACTACAGATTTTCAAAGGCAGATGTGCGCTGATTTTTTTTCGTCTTTTAATTCAAGACGTTGCAGGCAGATAGTAATACTATGTTGATTCAAATGTAAATAACATTTATTAATATAAATTGTAAATTATAAAATTTTCGATTCAAGTATTCAATGGTCGAGTACTCGATTCGGTTGGTACCGTTTTAGTTATGGGTAATTGTTAATTAGAAAAAATTAAACATGCATTACATGTAAGAAGACCAATTTTCGGTGGTCTTGAGTAAAGAAGAGGGTGGAAAAAAAACAAGCACAGAGAGTACGTTGCATTACATGTTTGGTAATTAGTTCAGGTGCAGCAAAGACGAACGCGAGTCAGCAAAAGTATAAAGACGCGTGCCATAGCACCTGCATTTACCTCTCTTGCCTCTCAGGCTACCAATCGCTCGAGAGTCCCTCGGAACTCAACAGCAAACTTTATAATGGTATAAGTAATATACTTAAGGTACACGTCGTCACTCGTCAGACTTGGTACAAATACGCCGATAATGCGTGTACTTGGTTCTTATTCTTCGATTCAAGTTGATCCTCTTATATATATTTTACTCAAGGGTGAATTTATTATAATGACACTGGAGTCAATAAAAGGCTTTAAAAGTACATATACACTTCACTCGAGTACATCCGAGACCTTTTTTTCATCAACTCTTTATGCGATTCCGACAAAATATTTTATGCTTTACCAAATAAATATATTTTATAAAGAAAAGTGACTTAGTAACTGCAAGTTGATTATTCCTTACTAATAAATTAAATTTATTAAAATTTTTCTGCGATTGAAAAAAAGTAAAACATCCAACAAAACAATTTATGAGGTGAAAAAAAAAATAACATCTGCTTCCGCCACTCGTTAGTCTTGTGTCTTTATAAATATAATTTTCCGAATAGAGGAAAAGCTTCGGATACTTTTGAAAACCTTCAACCGCTTGCTACTACCTTGTTAAGTATCAGAATATATTAAGAAGGAATGAGGATAGTAAAAAATTCAAAATTTATCAATGAGCCGTTTAACGGACAATTCACTTAACTCACCTGCCACTAAACTATTTTTTTTCTTTTTTTTTTACATCCGCATTTATATACATCCTAATCAAGCTACAGGGACAAAATATCTTGTCACCTGTCTTTTCACAAAAAGTATTCTTACCCTCCATGGTTTTTGTAATGATCAAATTAAAGGTTTTCAGTACTGATTAGTTTGTCATGGAGGAAATCAGGATTTTATTTTCTAACAAGAAATCTGAACTATTCGCTCTTCATTAAAGTTAATTAGATAGTTTTGCCCGGGTTTTTTTTCTTAAGATAGAAGCTCTAATAGATCAGAAATATCTTTTTTTCGTGTTAAAATAGTAGGCTTTAAGAAGTCAAACAGGTGGAATTGTTTCGAGAAAAATTGACTGATTTCAATCATCATGGCGGTAATTAAAAGAGTTTATAGACATCTGGAACTAATTGAATATGGAATATTGATCGATTATGTACACGAAACAAAGAAAACAAAAAAATGCAGTCTTAAATACGAATTTCAAGATTTTTCTAAAAGTTTAGTCAAAAGTTCTTCTTAAACGTTAAGCTTACTGTTGAAAATTATATTTAATAAAATTGTAACATTGAAAATGTAATTCTTACAGAATTTTGTCAAATGTTTCCAGTTTTCAATGTAAAGCGTTAATATATGAAACTTTAATATTTTATGTATTTTTTTTTTCATTTAAATTTCACCCACGAAAAGAGATATTATTCTGAAAATACAGTCAAAATAGCTTTCTTGCTCTTTAAATCTGAAACAGTGAAAACCACTGAAAATAGCGTATGTACACAACTTCAAAGCTATAAGTATACCAATAAGTGGTAGTCACTGTTTCAGATTTATAGAGAGTAGGATATTGAAACATCAAAATCTACTGGAAAATTGACTTCCTAAAATCCCACAAAAACCAATAACTCAAAATCGTTTTAACATTTATTTCAATACATGTTACCAAACACTAGAAGTGCTAGTATCGCTAAAACCTTTTTTTTTAGTTTTCGTTTCCGAGGTTCGCCTATTTGTTTAGTTTCTTATAATTTCACAAATAGTGCCATTTTTTGCAAACATAGTCCTCGGTCGTATAATGGACATTATCCCCGCCTGTCACGCGGGAGACCGGGGTTCGATTCCCCGCCGGGGAGATTTCATTTTTTTATTTTTTAAACAAGAAATATCAATAATCAAGAAATGTCCAAAGTCATAAGTTCAACAATGTTATGATTTCTTAAATTTATTGAAACAAATAAAAAAGGCATCATCTCTATTGACGGTTGAAGAAAAAATTTTTTCGAGCCCGAAAATTTGATACTTAGATAGTGTTTTTGGATTCGAAAAGCTCAAACATGTATTTATAATATAAGACTTCTAATATTCGATCTTATTGAAATTGAAAATAACGGTAAATCTGGTGTTAGCCCGCAGTATTAACCGTTTTCCAGATTTTTTACTTTATGAAATCGATTTAAATCAAAGCTTAAAAGAAATAAAACTTTAGAGTATGTCTAATCATTAAGGTACGGCAGTATTATCCAAATATATAATAACTGTCTTACAAACTCTATATATATATATATAGATAATAGGTATTCGGACAAGTTCAAGATACTTTCTATCTGGATGACGTCATTTGATTACATATATGAGCCACGCAACTACCTGATAATTGTGAATAGGCGGCACTCGATTATTTTGATTGATATATTCTTTGCATGCTCATTTATTATATCAACACATTAAAGAAAAAAGCTATTAATTTCCTCACTCGTTTTCTGTAAGTCATTTTGAACCTCAGCCGATGATCATTATTTTTTTAAAAGTTTCATTTGTAACGTCGAAAAAATTAACTTTAATATTTAATCATTAATCAAACATAATAATACTTTGCCAAATAGTTTCATATAAATTAATTGTTTTTCGCTTTTTAATTCCTGTTATATTTGTGCCAACAAGTTTAAGTACCTCTAAGAGCCGTTCATAAACATAACTTGTTTTTTTAAGTAACATTATAGATTTTTTTCCCTTCCCACACCCTGAAAATTATAAATAGCATTAACATGCAGATACACTCAACGGTCACGGTGAACGAGTCCTTTATCTCGTTTGAAGTAAATTAGATTAGCAGAGACGTGTGTTGGGCATATCCCGTAGCATGCATATGAGCCTTTAAAGTTTTTCATTCACGCGTCTGATGATATGTATATATACGCACATGTAAAAATCTATATATATATGTAAGCAAGCAGGTAAGTACATGACAGCTCTTCCTGCACATGGAAAAAGGATCGTCTCGTTTCATGCAACGCCACAGTATTCACCTTCCGTTTCGTTCTGCCCACACACTTGTTCGCGCGATAAAACGCCGTCGCGACTCGACAATTTACAAGTGACTTCCTGTTCTCTCGAGCTTCTTCACAAAGTAGATCAAAAGTAACGAGCATCATGTGCATGAGAACATTGTCCTTGTTAGCAAAAAAAAAAACGATTCACAAATAAATAAAAATATAAAACGCCAACGTTCATTTTTGTCCTCCTTATGAATAAAATATAAATCACTTATAATTAGAGAAGACGAGGGGAGGGGGGGGGGGGCAAAACGGGGTACCCCTTAAGTTTGATTTAAAAAAATTCTTTTGGTTAGACTTTTTCAAAAGTCGAGTGTCAGTCAAAAAATGTTACTTTTGCTCTATTAAAAATTTTGCACACCTTAAGCGCGAAAAGCTTTATTGGTTTATTGGCATTTAATTTTTTTTCGGGTACCTCACTCACTTTCAAACATCTCTACACTTCTTAAAATATATTAGAATATTAGGTTAGAATTTCTATCATCATATAGATAATTTATTAAAGAATAATTATAATACATACAACGTAAGATTCCTTCATATGTTATTTTTGAGATAAATAATTTAGTTGAGATAAATAATTTATTTGAGGGGAGCCCTGATGTCAATTAATTTACTGATTTCTTGTTATCATGATAGTTCCCAAATAAAACAGCTCACGGGCCTAATATTTTTTTAGCTTTAGTTTGGCGACCAAGATCTCTTTCGTTAATCACTGTCCAACTGTTTTTGATTTAATTATAATTAATTAGAATTAATTAATTAAGTACTTGTAATTCACGAAAACTTTAGCTGCCATTTTTCTTACTAGTATTATTATTTATGCATTTATTTTCTTTATTCTCCGCCAACTACTATCAGCAGCACTATCGTAACAGTTGGATTAAAAGAAAAGCGACATCTAAGACAAAAACGCGGGATATTTAAAAAAAAAAAAATAAAATTAATAATTTAAAAGCTGAACGAAAATTCATAATTAAGAAAACAAAATGTTTTAATATTTCATATTTCCTCAAGTACCCCTTTTGCCCCCTTCCCCCTTTATATAAACCACTTCGTTATATTATCGACATATATTTTTATAAATCAATAAAAAAATGTAAGTTTGCCGTAAGATGGATAAAATATAATGGCCGGATGCTATCAGGGGTTAAGTTTTGTTCGATAATGAAGTGATGAAAAGAAGGTGATCATCGAGTAGTCTCGCTGGTGGTCATCAGAGCGATCGAGAGAATGGTTGGTAGCAAACGCGAGGATATATAAGAGCAGTAGTGCTCTGGAGCCCGGTTAAATGCTGTGTCGGTTTATCCATCAAGTCATATCTCTTGTGGACGTAAATAGCTCGTTCTCATGGGTTTCACAGAGTGAAGAACCTAATGGGACGCGCGCCGAGTCTATAATTACAAAGATTGGCCCGCTATCCGCGTTAAAGGTTTCTCCGTAAGAGAGACAAAGACGGGAACCGATATCCCCGATTAACTACTATCCGGTTTCCTGATTGGATCGATTACATTTTTTATTTACCGATCGAGATGCTAACACGATCTTGTACTTGTTATTTTATTTATAACTTATAAACCAATTTGTTCATTGATTAAAATTAACGAATTACTTTTTTTGACCTAATATATTTATTAATATCATTATTATTTAAAAATATTAAGCAAGAATTTATTTTGTAAAAAGTGACTAGAGTATCGAGTTCTAGGGGTTAATATTCACGATTGATATCACCTGCTTGGGGAAGAGACTTTTCCTTGGTGAGAAAAAGACACGGCTGCTGATGATGAAAACGAGAGAGAAAGACACGAGTGGTTCAGGTGAGCGAATCAAGATTCACCTGCCGGGCGTTTCGGGCAGCTGTGCAGGTGTAATTCACGAGGTTTTGTCGACGTTTGTACGTGCGCTGGACGATCTCTTTTCTTCTTCTTCTTCTTACTCTTCTTCTACAATTTCTTGCACTACTCCTTCTTATTCACTCTCGGATCAACCGATAGCTACTGATGTATACACGCTGTCATTAAAAAAACCCTTCAGCCCAAAAATATGTCTAGACAATGTGTAAATAAATATTTAAAGTCATTGTAACCACACAATTTGACTTATTAAATAAATATTATGACTTCATTGTGCTATTTCTCGATGACCACTACACCTTTTGTCTGCTCAAGGGCTCTTGAACACCTCAAGCTCCTTTTATCCCGACTTGCTTGAGTCCAAAGAAAACAAACAACAAAAAAATCCTGATTGTTCAAATTTAAAACCCCGGCGCACTTGTGTTGGTAAAATTAAATTAAATTGATGTTAAAACAAGAGTGAGGTAAAATAAAATGATATTTATGTCATAAATATGTAATTTAAATTGAATAAAATTATCGCATAACACATCTGGTAATATATATATGAAAATTAACACAACAATAAAACGAATCGTCGGCAATTATTTTTTATTACTTGTACAGACTGAAAATGCAATTTCCTGAACAAACTGGGCTGAGTGGTACTAAACGCGATACATATTCAACAAGTATAGAAGAATCGGTACCATATTCCTACATATACTCATATATTTATTCTTGGACTTGGAAGTGGGTTTGGAATCATCGTACGGATCGTATACTACAGGGCGTTTAGGGAAAGAGTAGATGGATATTATAAACAAAAGGCAAAGAGAGATAGAGTTGAGGGAGTGTTTGGACGCGTGTAAGGTAGCTGGTAAAGCAGGTGTAAGGGATCGCTCTCATTTAATGTGGACATATACATCAGTTAGAATGAGACAAAAGGATATGTAGAAAGATCAGAGACTTGTGGTCTTGTCTGGCGTATAATACCAGCACCCGTTAGTCCTTCTTATACAGCTTTGGTTGTATCTGTTATTCGTGTCTTGGACGACAACCGTTCATCCGTCCGTCCGTTCGTTTTCGTTGGTTGTTGGTTGCTGCTTTACGCGGATTGATATAGGACGCCGGTGAACGAAGCCGGTGAACGGCAGCTGAATCCTCGTTCCTTGTGGGACGAAAGTGGCACCTGAGTTTTGCACGATCAACAATGTTATACATGTGAATTATTGATCGTCTATCATCACCAACCACAAGGTGAATTAAAGGAATAAAATAAAAACACATTATTTTTTTACAAGCAGGTAGAAATTTTAAATTATTACCGAGCGCTTTGGATTTTCGGATGGAAAAAAATTTTTGTGGAATTTAATGAAATGACCGGTAACTAAATAAATGTCCGAGAAGAAGGGAGAGTAAAAAATTATAGTCGATGGTCGTTGCTTATAAATGTGGTTGATGATATGGGAGATTTAATTGATTTAGGTAAAGAGTGGACGGTGCTCCAGTTGGTAGGATATCCCACCCACATGTGGTGATATGTTGGTGTGTGCTGTTTTTCAGAGTAATTTAGTTTAGAGTAAGGTAGAGAAACTGTAACCGGACGACAGCTCTAGAGAAAGAGAACGAGAACGAGAACGCAAAAGGTGAGTCCGACGTCTCAATAAATAAGGTGTTAATTAAATGGGCATTTTGGTGAATTTATCCTTGTGGCTCTCGGGAGTCTGCTGTGTCCGTAAATAAGCCGATATTTATAGCCCTTGGCGCGTGCATGCCTTTAAACTCAACGACTGAAAGCAAGCCAACGCTGGATTTTTATACGCTGACTTGACCTCGGGTGATATATCCCATAGTTTTTTTTGTGTCCTTTAAATTTTAATACCCGGTGGAACCACTCGGGCACTTGACTCGAGTCTTAGTTTTTTATCGGGATATTTTTTTTAAATGGAAATAAAAATATTAAATGTGAATAAATAATGTCTCAATAAAAAATAATAGAATAGAATGGGATGGAGTGGAAGGAGACAGAATAAAATAAATTAGCGAGCAGTAAATTGTAATGAATCTTCGGTAATTAATTAACAGATTTTAAAAATCAAATTCGTCGATAAATACTATCGAAAAATCTTGACTGTTGGTTTCTCTGTCTTTCAATTGTTGCGCGTATGGAATTATACTCGTTGAGAGAATGGGCAGAACTCGCGGTTAATTACTGCGCCTAATAAGCCCTCGGAGTCTCATCGCCGGTGAATAAGTATTTTAGCGTACCAGGAAAATAAAAAATAACTTACCGGAGTAGAGACAAAAAGGATACTGGGGACTTGGGGAGTACATTGAAGAGTAAGAGGGAATGAGGTAAAATAAAAAAATAAAATAAAAGTGAAAAGGAATAATTAAGAAAAGGCAAGACACGGGCAATCGCCCGGCAAATCGGCACGCGGATCCTCCGTTTCTCTGGCTCATTGGCGCGCAGAGGTGAGTTGCTGCGCCTCCTATCATTCTTTTTTTATTTTTTCATTTATCTTATTTTATTTAATCCCGTACGCTGTAAAATCGCGAGAATGAATATAACATCAAAGAAGATGAAGAGTAAAAGAGAATGAGAGAGAACAAGAACTTTTTGCCAAATAAATCGGCGTCGAACTTGCTCGGAGATTCTTGATAATAGTATGGATATAGTCCCACAAACTCACTTCGAAAATCCACTGAAATTTATCCGTGCTTGCACCTGAGACTTTTCTCTCTCGACTATACACCAAAAGACGAACAAACTCTACTACAGCTTCTCACACACAATATTTATATATATATCTACACAGCTAAGTTTATTTTTTTTGTCCAAGCGATTTAATTGGTCAGAACTTTTATTTCTTGGAATTGTGACACACCGATTGGATTGGGATTGGATGTGTACAATACCTGTAACAAAGTAACACGAACATGTGCATTATCGTATCGTGATCTTCGCAAGCGATTCTCGAATTTAATTATCAAAGTAATTTTTTTTTTTTTAATTGTCTGTGTTTTTGTACCTTTTTACACTATGGAAAAAAAAATCTAATTAAAAAAGACTTTGCGGATATTTATGATTGTGAGAACAAGTTGAAAACAAAAATTTCAAGTGCGAATAAGATTTTTTTTTACGTTTTGTTTTAGCGAAGGGTGGCTGTGGTGGTAGAAATGCCCAAAGGCGGTCTGCGTTGCACCGTAATTTGGCATTATTGGCATATTATTATTGTTAATTTGAGTGACGGAAGGATGGAATCTCGTTAAGGTAGGCGGAATCGATATCGCGTACCCGCCGCGCGTCCCTCGATTCTTCTCCATCAGCAAACTCGGATCTTCTCTCACAAAAGTCTTGCTGGGCTTGGGCTTATGCTTATACTTGTATTGGGTTTTCATGCTCTCGGTCGTCTTCTTCTCCGTTCGTTTATCCCTACATACGTTATTCCCGATACCCTTCGATCCCGGCATCAATCTCGCGAAAAAAATTAATCTTACCGCTTGCTTTTCATATTTGGCTATAATTACAGCCCTCGGTTGCTCGATCCGTGATCCATCCCGCAAGATCATCGAGCTACGAGCGATCCTCCCCCGTACGTTTCACTCTTCTCATCGCTCGAGATACCCCGTCTCTCTCTCTTTTATACATAAAATTTACTCTACACTCATGACTACATCGGGGACGGGTCCAGAATGACGTCCAGCTTCTCTCTCTACTCTCGTATTAATACACTTTCGCACGAATCTAATATTTCTCATATAAATTATCGGCAATTAAATTCTGAAAAAAAAAAAAAAAATTAACAAAATCGACGAGAAAACTGGAATAATCGACATGCCATAGAATTAATAGGTTTCTATATGTATATATATGTAGTATGATATAGTGGATGATGGACCATCACACACAATCTTATTTTTATTACCCACATGATGAGACTTTGCTCAGCTCGTCTAGGGATCGGAAGTGTCTGCATGCTTTTGTGCTGAAAAAAACTCGAATTCCATCGTAACCAAACTGTTTTTAAATTTCAAGGGCATGAGGGTATCTATTTAATAATAATTATACACGATATAATGTAATATATTTATATGTAGTTTATATGAGAACGCATTCGATGCAAAAGAACAAGAAAAAAAAAAAAAAGAAAGAGTGCAATAATCAAGTATTGGCATTCGCCCGAAACTAATATCTCCAGTGGTGCAGACATAAATCCCAGCACCACGTACACTTGCACGCCCCCACAGCACGCCTCCCATTAACTTTTTAATCTCTTGGACTAAACTCAGGGCGCGAGGATATGAGACGATGAGTATTAAACGAAAACAGGATCGGGCTAAGGGCATCCACAATATCATGGTTTTGTTTTATCGTCTTGTTAAAAAATAAACGTTAAACGACTTGCATTCATTCACTTGCACGTCGGCCCGTAAGAAAAATCTATTTATCAAATAGTTATGTAATTGACATCGGTTATAATATTTATGTTTATGATAAATGAGGATTAAAACGTAGGCACGAGGACATTAGCATAAGTGTGCCTGGATCTTTTGGTGGCGTACGACTGGCTCACACACACACGCACACCTGGATTATTATATATTATGATATATTACACATATCGTTGGATAAACGGTCTCTGCAACTAGTGTATAGCTACAGAGAAAGACGAAGCGTGAGTCGCGCGTCGAATTAGAGAAAATTACAGAACACCTCGTAAATACATCGTCGGCTAAGTGGTTGATTGGAGATCGTAGACCGGGGACTACCACTAAATTATATCCCAACGTCCTTTTATCTCCGAGATCGCGATCGCTCTTGTAAATTAAGCCAACGAGATATAAAGCTTCTTTACTCTCTGTTTATACACGTTATTTAACTCATACTTTTATGCTCTCCCTCTCTTATTATTCCTGTTTAGCTCTCGACTCTCATTAAATCCTATCCAGGTCTGATGATCATTTCTCAATGAACGACATCACGGTTCCGTTTGTTCAATCGGCTTCGACTCCTGATATCAATCCGCTTTAAAAAAATTAATATAAACAAAAGGTGATCGTCCGGTCTTTTGTTACAGAATCAGCGGCTTGGCAAGAGATGGATGCAAAAGTCCTGTTTCATATGCTGAGTATGGGCCAGGATATGGGAGAATTTAAAAAGAATTTAGCTGTAGCCCTTGAGGATGAAGAAGTGAATAAGCATGGAGCAAAAGTGAATCGATATATATGAGCAGGGAGCTGGGGTGTGTGTTATGTTGATGCATTATATTCCGCGTCGGAGAAGATGGAAAGAGTGCGAGAGAGTCCCGCGGGAGAGACCCGGTTCTCCCTCTCCCACAGTAACTCCCTAACCCATCATTATCGACAATTTATCAATAGCCAATAATATTATATTAAAACGCCACTACAAGAGCCCGACTCCCATCGGCATCGCGGCCTACCGGGGCCTTAACAACAACTAAAATCCATCTCCCACTTGTGTTTCATTCTTTCCCTGCCTCAAAGCTGCTTCAGATATATTTATGTTGGACCCGATCATAATGTTTATGTTCACTCTAATCCCCTTTAACGTCTGTCTCTCCCTCTCCCTCTCTCTCTCTCTCTTACGTTTTCTTTCCTCTTTACTTAAGTATTTTTACTCTTTCTCCCTCCCCCTCTTACTTGATCTCCATCTCCATCTCCGTCTGTCTGCTGCATTCTGTTTAAAAAAATTTCCATCTAATCAGATTAATGGTGGGAGGGCGCGAGAACTCCAACTCCAGTCTTATTATGCCGGGAGATATTCGAGGGGTTGCATTGCGAGCACTCAATAATTATAACACGAGTTCAATACATATATTTTATTTTTTATTCTTAACCTAATAATTTTTGTGATCAATCTTGTTGCAACATTGCTCGACTGTTTGCACATTTTTTAAAAAGATTACAGTTGAACCCGATTAACTCACCGGCACGTTTTCTATTTACATGTTTACTGGCTTGTAAATTTTTTAAAATTATTTTTTAAATGAAGTTTCACTTTTATTTGTTACTATTAATGGCTTCGATAAGATGTGAAATTTGTACGTGGGTATATATATTTATATGGAGATTACAGAAGTGAATTAAATAATAAAAAGGGCTCTCACGTTCAGTGATATGATTACGACGTTCGATAGTCTGCAGATATGCTAAATTTAAGCAATTTTTTTCCCCCCTTATCTATTATATTCAAACGTTTGCCAAGAATTCTCAGTTGGTACTAAAGTACAAGATAATGATAATAAAAAATATATAGTCCATACAAAAAAGGCTATTGTTTGTAATGAGATAACGTCAAAAGCTATTAAGAGTAACATGAAATTTATATACAATTGTTAATATTTTTATTTAGTACATATAGGAGGCGGGCAAATGGGGTATCCGCAAAATTTTATAAAAACGTTTTTTTTTTAAATACTTTTGAAACATTTCAAAATCACTTTTGTAAATATAATTGAGCATTATTTTAAAGTTTTTTTGTTAAACTTTTTCAAAAATCGACTGTCAGTCGAAAAATGCTAATAACTTTTTTTTTATGATAAAAACTATTAAAAATTTTTTTTCTTTATGTAAATTACTTATAAGAAAATTTGGTTTAATCAAATTTATTTCATTTCCAAAAAATTTTTTTTTCACTTTTTTTAAGGGGTCCCCATTTTGCCCGCAAAAATTAAATTTTTTTTTTAACAGCAACTGAAAATTTTTTCTATTCACTTTGACTATCATTGAAGAAAAAAAAAAAAAATTAACGGATTTGAGTCCCCGAAAATTGAGTATTTTCTTAATTACCTCAATTTACCCCCTACCCCTTTATATGTATATATATATAGACATTGAAAATGATGACAAATAAATTCGTCTTCTCGGTTGGCTCGTCCCAACTTCCAGCACATAATTTGCTCTAAAAGTCGTAAATTTAAAAAAATATATATTTATATGTACTAATGAATACTTTAGTCCGTACGATTCATTTACATAAGCACAGCTGAACGTTTGCAATGCGTGAAATAGATATATGCCTTGATATTTATGTATATACATAATACAAATATATATGTAGGTATATAAGCTATAATGAAAACCACACAATGCTCGGATAATTATGTAATTCACATTTAAATGCTAAAAAACGGAAGATAAAAAAAAATAAGTTATTAAAAGGCTACTAAATCGTCTTTCTTGAATTTTTTATTAACTCATATATTTATTCCACAAAGCATTGACTCGACTACTTGACTTAAAAATATTCTTGTGAATACTTGGTCGTCTTTTAACACAATCCCATAATATTATGCTGCAGACATGCCTCTATAATTACGCCGGAAATATATAACGCGCGGACGGGCAACTTGTACTTAATACCGTGAATATAACGGACTTTAAAAAAATAAATAATAAAGATTTCTCTTTTTAAAAATTACCATATCTCAATTAAAATGTGGTAAATTATTTTATTTATATCACTCGACGTTAAATACAAAAAGATAATTTTAATGAGATTATAAATCTGAGGAATTTATGGTTTGCAATTGAAGGTAATGGGCTTCTGGTGAATCAAGACAACGAAGGGTAGTTTTTTAACGAGCATATTTCGTAATTTGTGGAGGAGGACTCAGTGGACAGTGGGTAAGTAAAGGTAGAAGGGGTTTTGAAGGATAAAGAGGGAGAGGAGAGACAACAGGAGAGAGAGAGAGTGGAGGTTAGAGAGAAAGTTCAACCATCCGGGGCGGGAATTCAGCTTACGCGCGTCCGGGGGGTAAGTTATGACTTAACGAGGGGTTGGCGTGATCGCTGTACGTTGTAGACTATACTGGGTAAGTTGTATGTCGGTTGTGTTATTGTCGGTGCGCGTTAAAGCTCACCGCGAATATAGTTACTCGCGGTTTAAATCATAGACTTTTATTTTTTTTTTCTGGGTTAATTTTACGTTCGTACTCTTGGCTACTTTTTTATTATCTATAGGAAAATTTTTTTGAACATATTTATCACTTTGCTTTACATGAATAGTAAAAATTACCGAACTGTAGGCAGTACCTTACTGCAATAATTATTTTAATTAATACAATATCTTAAAAAATTATTATTATTTTTTAATTTAATTAATTCGCATTGTAATTTTCAAAAATTATTAAATTTTAATTATCAAGATCAGTAGTCAGCTAAAATTTTTCAGTCTACTGGTAAATCAAAATTTTAAAATACGAATACTGATTTTTTTCATGTAAAAAATAAAAATACAGAGACCGATACTATTAAAATTATTTTCCTGACAAAATTTTTTTAAAATTACAGAAGTAATTTTTTTTTTAACAGTTATACCGTAAGGTCATAAAGTATCCGTAACTTTACAACCTCAAGACAATGACACCTCTAGACTAGATACAGATAACGGAGCATTGTTCCGGATAATGTTTAAGGGCGCAATAAACAAAAAAACCGGCTCTAAGTTAAAAGACACGAAACAAGAAAAAAGAGATCCAGAAGGGATACTTTTAGGGTTAGGCCTTAAATCAAGCAGCCCCTCTCCCCCTCCCTGTGTTTTTTTTACATGAGTATCTATATCTTTCTACATAATAGTCCAGTAGACTCGGTCGTCTCCAGTCTCGTGCTGTTACATAAGAACCTGCTCGGTCGTTAGTTTTTTTTAAACGCAAGGTTTTTCTTGTCCTCAACGATACGTAGCAAAAAAGTGAGTACCACTTTGCAGGACACCGGCGCCGATTCCACTAGACAATGAGACTAATCGACGGCGTTTTTTCCTCTGATCTTTTTCTTTAGTTTTTTTTTTTATCTTAAACACCTATATAGAGTTTTCTTAATTTTCTTTAGCTTCGTCAAAGATAAAGTGTCCAAAAAATTTAGAGGGACCAAAATTTAAAAATGTCAACTGATACTTTTAGTATTTATTTAAATGCACTGATATAATTTATAAATCGTTAACTAGCAGATAAATTTTATACTGGAATATTACAACCGACCCATAGTACCTCAGTTCATGTCTAATTTTTCTGTACATTTGTACAAGAAATTTAAATAAAGCAATTTAGCCCTTTTGAGAACTCGCCCACTATTCTCTCAAGCCTCCAGCTTCGCGTAACCTTTACCTGCATTTAAAAAGAATTTATGTAATAGCGTGATATACATTTTTAAATACCACATATCAGGCGATAATTATTTAATAGAACAGTATTCAATTTTTTCCTTCTCTTTCATTAATTTTATTTCTATTTCAACTTTTGTGTTACCACGCGAGTATTTATAGTGCGGTATGGGCACAGGCTTCTAATCATAATAATAAATGAGTGAGTTTTAATATTAAGGCAGTGCATATACTGGACACACAACATACAATGTTCAATGTTTAATGTAAAATGTATAATGTATATAAAGCGCAAAGGGGTAGACTGGGGGATAAAACTTGCCCACGCCTCGTCATCACGCGACGATTACACATTTTGTTATCATATATTTTAATCAACATAAAAAAGTAATTCGTTTTTAAAATCAACCTTAATAGAATACTTAGTTGTTCAATCATCTTGGCTTAATAATAACAATAATAATAATAATAATAATAATTATCATAATAATTAATAATGTATATTGTGTATATAATATTGAATTAAAATGACTGGACATTATGTCCCGAATTGATCCCTCATATTATCCTTAAATTACTTCTCGCTCTATATATATATATATATATATATTACCAGGAGAATTGCTCGATCAGTATATAATGAATAATTTAAAGCCAAGCGCGAGGCCGCAGAGTAGAATGGCGTGTGCCATCCGCCAAGCAAAAACTAATGCTTGCCCTCGATATATTACCGATAAACCGGTGAGATAATAATCTAGATAACTAACCGTACGGCGCGAAACCCTCACGCGATCCTTCGTCTAGCTGTAATACATTTATCTGCTGGCTATCTCGAGGCCATATCCATATAAATATATATATGTATGTGTGTGTACATAGATATGTATTTAAGTATATAGATATATATTTATCTATAAAGGAGGTGTGATCTTTAATTTCAAATCCCGAAAATCAATTGATTTTGTGAAAAAAGAAAATGAAAATTTTAATTATTTAAATATTTAAATTTATAATGTTGTGATAATTATCATGGTGCGTGCAGTTGTATTTAATTTATATTTTTAGAGACGAGGTCAAACGAAATATTAAGTTAAGTGGAACATCAAAGGCCGCAGATAACAAAATACAGGATATTTTTTATTCTGCTGGTGTTGTAAATGCAAACGCGACAATCTCTAATCGAATATAGACTGCGGAGTAAATGGGGGACAAAAAAATCAAACGATAATGTCAACAACAGGAAACACTAAAAAGAGTGAGGGAGACAAAAAGCGCTTTGGAGATTTCATCAGAGCTGGATGTATAAATCGGGAACGAACGATAGCTGGTTGGGATGCTGAGCGATTTTTTTATATATTTTTTTTTTTAAACGAGTCATGATGGCCATTGTTACTCAGCCCACTGAATTATCTGTAAAACTAGACTATTGTTCGTAACATTCAGTGACGTGCAATTTTATTCGGACCAACGGACAAATCCTGGAGTCTGTAATAGAGGGCGAGAGGGAAAAAAGAGACAGAGAGAGAGAGTTACTTTAAAAGTTATAAAATGTAAAAGCAGTGACAAGAGATAGGGAGATCAGTGAAAAGGGAGTAGAGTAGGAAAAATATCCATGGAGTTGTGTATATTCTATGTGCTATATATTATACTAGTACAGATGAACGTGTGTGGAATGGAAGCATCTCGATAGCACTTGATTTCGCATGGGCTCACGTTGGTACATCGGTAATGGATACTGGAAAGATTACCAGTTGGTGTCTCTGTTAATTGACATGGATGTCGGTGGCACTGTCGTCGGCTCTTTTCAAACATCCTCATGCCGTTGGTTATTCAACTTCTACTTAAACTTCAACTGCAATCCAACCCCCTTTTTCTCTGTACGTTTTTCTGTAGCTCGCAGCGCAACAGCACTGAGAAAATAGTAGACTCGAAACGCGTTCAAAAGTATCTTAAATCTCTCTCGTGTACTCGGTTGAATAGAAAAGCTCTGATGAAATTCCATTAATTCAACAGGAACTCTGGTGGTTCTGCTTTCCACTCGAAAAGGGACTGACTGCATTATTTTCTACCTTTTGGTTTAAATCTCAAGTTTTATTTATTTTCAAATCAAATTACATTACCGTGTAATTAAATTTTCTGCTGAATGAAAATGTGTTTTATTAATATTTATAGGTAATTGTTATGGAGTTATTTTTTGAATAATTATTCGTATGTAATCACGGTGTTAAAAGATCAAGATAAAGTATTAAAGTAATACGTAAAAGGAATGCGGGTAAGAATAAAATAAGTACTGGCGTCTAGATAAAAATAGCTGCATATCGAGTGATCTTTCAATCAAGATGCATAATATAACAAGTTATCCATCTTGACATGAAATCAACTCACCGGCTATTAAATCGTCTAGGATCGTTTATACTCAACTCACACTAATTAATTCATTTATACAGCACACATTTATTATTATTGTTTTTTCACACCTTAACCCCAACTTAAATCTCACTTTCATGCATTAAAAGGCAACAAATAATTTCATTTATTTCACTCATAGTCAATCGCTAAAAAATGTAAAAATATTTTCTTTTAATTACCCGCAGTTTTACTTTTTTATCGGAGGGCTATAGTAAAAACAGGCGAACAATGAGAGGGACAGAAGTGTATATTACGGTGTCGGTATACAGATACATGTATATGTATATATATCAGTTATAGGGTGAGGAAGGGTACCATCAGGAGCGGCGGGTGGGCGCGGAGGGCTTACTAGAGCGTTGAAAATTGAAAATTCAAAATGGCCGATATTTCCGCTCGAAGGAATTAAAACAAAAAGTTGCCCGACGTTCATTATGACATGCATCGGTGTATAT
Organism: Microplitis deprimator; assembly: GCA_964016945.1. Classification (NCBI taxonomy): domain Eukaryota; kingdom Metazoa; phylum Arthropoda; class Insecta; order Hymenoptera; family Braconidae; genus Microplitis; species Microplitis deprimator. The sequence goes on along the minus strand of OZ024710.1, from coordinate 3,199,639 downwards.
ATACCTGCACTGTGATTTGCGCTCTTTCGTTCGTTGCAGAACGCACTCTCAGTGTCCCACACACTCTTTACAGAGGTACACTACTCTCTCTGACGATGTCTGACACAAAAAGCGGACGCACGTATGTACCTTTTACCCACCTACACACTATCCAATATCAAAACTCCCGTTTATTGTCGCACTACTCTATAAAACCTACTGTATAACACACACATGTACATGTGTCTCTCTCTCTATATATATATAAATATATACATACATACATTGTCAGGGATATCAGCTATTATTTGCCCCGCAGGATGTCCGCTCATATGCACCGACTTTTCATCATATTTCAAAGGAACACTTTTTTTTTGCCATAACTTTCAAATAAATATCGCATTCATGACAAAAATTATTTTCGATAACATGTTCATCCCCTTTTCATTTATTTTATACATATACATATATATTTACATTTATCTACACATATGACATATCTCATTGTCTCTGTATTACCTTAAACCAGTTGTTCCATATATATATATATACATATATATAAAGTATATAATGATACAGCATACCCGGATACGACGTTTGACTATTTTGTGATTTTTGCACAATAGTTACCCGCGGGTCTTTTGTTTTAAAATTATCAACACGTCACACAATCATTGAACAAGGATAGAGGATGTTATTCACAAATGTATATGTATATTATAGACAGCCGATCAGTCGACTGTTGGATAAAAATAATAATGATTCAATGGCATTGAGCGTCAAGCAAAAACATGAGTTGCTGTTGATAATTCAAACACTGACATAATTATTAACAAACATCCCTTGTTCATCTGCACAGCTAAAATCCATCACTTCATATAATATCTCCATGAAAAGCTCACTGCTACTGTATTATGCACATTCATATCCATACAACGCATACTCTCGTTATAAACTTTGCATCTTCATGCGGATTTACACTCGGAATTTAAAAGCATTTATGCAACACGCACACGTTCGTTTTTTATCCTGCCTATTAATGTAAACTCTATTTTTTATATGCGAGATAGCTTTCACTGCATATATGCAAAACGTTTTCAGATTTATAATTTTTTTAAAACAATAAATTAATGATAACGTCATTTTGTTTGCAATTCTATAAATGTTTGTCTATTTATGGATTTTTTCCGACTAACAAGATGCGATACTTAATAAGGAAGTAATGCATCCATTGATTCGGTTCATTGATTTTTATTAGCATTTGAATTTCAATAGATGTTGAAATATATGCATACAGAAAAAAGAGTAATTGTGATAATTTGTATGTAAATATCTTTTAAATAGTTTAGAAAGGTCTTGAACTTTTTATGAGCTTTTGTTGACTAAAAAAGGGAACCGAGCTGCCGGGGAACCAAACAATTAGCCGTGTGATTTTATCTAGATCCATACTCTAGCTCTATATATAAATTATAACGTTATAAAAAATATGAGCAGGTGTGTCAACTTCGTAAATACGTATACAGTTTGAATAAAAAAAAAATAATTTAACAAACGTAATGTAGACAAGGATAGCAGATCTTCCATTAATGTCGAGCTGTAAAAAAGAAATTTCGATTACCACTTAATCGGACAGTAGGAAGTGAGCTGTCCCTATAGGAGACTTGCTTGATCCAAGTGGGAAAAATAACTTGGGGATTAAAAAGATAATAATAAAAATGTATACATATATAAGCATGCGCAGGTGATAATCTACGGCGAGGCACGCAGGTCCTAAAACATTTTTTTCTTTTTTATTTTATGAGAAAAAAAGCATTCGCTAAATTTGGCAAATTGATCGTGAATGTAATTCACAGACGTCAATCAGCTAATTCGAGTGTGCGTTGGCTAAAAGGGGGGTAAGAAGGGTAGAGTATTAGTATGCTTGTTACAAGTTAAGATATGTGGTGGTAAGTCTTCCGGTCATCAGCTGCTGCAACTTATGACTGTACCATATACTTAATTGGAAATGGTTGTGTTTAGGTTGCTGATGGTTTGGTGCTAAAGAAATAACGCAGCGCTTTTTCGGTAATGAATCCACAGCCCCGGGCAACCACGCGACCGCTAAATTACATCTTTTGTATAAAGTAATCTTCAAATAAGCGACGACTCCACGCGATAGCTGTAAATATCACAAATTACTGAGGGTTAGTTTATTTAAATTGTGGTTTCGAATAAACTGCACTCAAAAAAAAAATATTTCTTGGCGTAAGAAAAATTTTTTATTATGAAATGAAGACAAAAATTTTATTAGGACTAGACAATATTGCTTGGGCAAGTAAAAATTTTTCGCGCCAAAAATTTTTTTTCTGTGCAGCAATACTACTTATAAATATATGTAAGTAGTTTATTACACAGTAATATGTAAGTAGTTTATTACACAGAAAAAAAGAATTTCTTGGCTCAAGAATTTTTTTCTCGCCTAAAAAATTTTTTCTCACCCCAAGAAAATTTTTGTTTTCACTTTATAATACAAAAAATTCCTTGGGTCAATTAAAAATTTTCTTAGAACAAGAAAACATTTTTTGCGCCAAGAAATCCTTTTTTTTCTGTGTACTTAATTAAATAATTTTATTTAAATGTAAAACAATTTTGATAATTAGCATAGACGGTAATAAAAATTATTTGAACGGAATATTTATTATATATATATTTAATCTTAAGATGTTTTAAAAGGATAAAACAAAGTTGAGTTATGAATTATGATTTATCAAAAGCCACTTTAGTAATTGAATATTTATAAAGTATAACTTGAGAGTAGTAAAAGTGTTAATTAATATACTTTATTGTTAAGAGTTTTGCATTTTACACTGTACTGCCGATGTAATAAACACACGAGTCATATCCTGTTATTAATAATAACAATAAAGTTGAGAGAGATGGAAATGAAAAATATGTTAATGAAAAAGGATAAAAAATATGTACAATAAAGATTAAATTTATTGTTGTTTGAGTGTTTTCACAAATGGCGTTTGGCGTGTCCATCGGCATTAAATTTTTTTCGAGGTCCTCTTCGCTTGTTTGCAAATATATATATATTACATGAATTAAGACGGAGATATTTTTGAATAAATGAAAAAATTACGGTAATTTTTCGTGTTCGTAGTCCTCGATTATTGCGCTCCGGCATATTATATTTGAGTTTTAGTGGCCTCCATTGCTTGACACACCAACAATAGTTGCTCATGTGTACGAAAGTACAGTAGTGGATGTATGTAAGCGTATGTTGGAGAATGATAAAGGGTCAGAGGCAGGAGGTGTGCAAGCACAGGAATACGTAGAGTTCGCGTGACCGACGGTCTCGGCTGGCTAGTTCCATCGCGCCATCCTGACTCTTCGGCCTCAACTCCTACTCCTACTTCTGTATATGTATATATATATGTATACAGATATATACTTCTCCGCCTGGTTTATATCTATCTATATACCTTCCCTCGGATCTTCCGTTTTCACGTCTCGGTGCCTGTAACTCCGTGGAAATACATCGTATGAACGCACGTTTCCTTTGCAACAAAGGCGATAACTCAAAATAACTTATTGCTAAATTATTCTCTCTATCTGTTATGGCTTTGGGAATTCGAGGAATATCCAGTTATTAAATTTAATTCAATGAATCCCATTAAACTTTCTCATTTTACACTTTTATCGCCGCTATTATTCCAATTAGCAATCACTCATCTTTTTAGAAAAAAAAATTCCAACAAATTCATTTACGTCACATTTTTTTAATTTATTTATTTCTCTGTTTAAATTAAAACGTCAAAGTCTCATTACATTTAAATAATTATGACTGACTAAATTTTTTTTATTTTTCTGCCAAAGTATCATAAAACCAAAACAAATAAATAATCAGGTTGTCGTGTTATAGATCCTTTTTAACGAGGAAATTAAACGAACGTGTGAGCTTCGGAAACTTTTTTTAGTTTCAAGTACCAGCAGCAGCTTATCGTATACGAGTTTATAAACAAAATAAAAATAAAAAAAGTACGAGCTTTATTACTTGTTATTTTTTGTAAATATTTTTATTATCATTGTTATGTTTTTATCTGAGTATAGTTATCCAGTGAAAAAGTTATGTTGTCTTAATATACACGTAAAAAAATATTTTAGTGTACGTCGAGTATATCTCAGTATGTTGTTAACGCGTTTGGCCCTCAGCTCGCAAAAACGGTTGGCTCGGCTCGCGCATTATGTAAAGTGCGACGGTTTATTTTGGCACGAGACGGCTTGCCTAGCTCTGGTTTTATCAGATCGCGTGTTCTTTAGTTCTACCGTACACTGTACCCCGCACACCCTACAGCGCACAGCGCACACGGTAACACATCCAACGACTAAGTAGGCCACAAACCTGGGGTTTCAGTGCTTCCTCTCTGTGCTCCTCCATCACCCTCATCTACTTATTATTTACAAGCATTTAATACTTTCTCTCTTGCACATTTGCTAAATCGTATTCATCATCTCTGCATATGCACTTTACATCAGACTATGTAACCTGAGCAAACTACCCTTCATTTAGTCCTTATACCTTTATATACATACATATATATATATATATTCGTGTACATGTGCGCTACCCGATTAGCTTTCCTTAGCTCACGGGCATTTTTCAAACTCGCCATGACGCTGGAAAACGCCTTGACGTTACTTCCTACCTTCTGATCTGATCCAAGTATATTTAGATATATATATGTGCTTTTGATTAATTACTACGTTAATTTCAGAGCAACAAAGACCATGTACTCAAGGATATTTATAAATATATAACATGATATGGATACCCAGATTTGAATATTAGATTTTTAAATGTTACGTTTATGAGTTTTAAAAATATATTTATATGGTAATTTTTTGTTTAACGCAAATTAATGATAAAATTAATTATTGTTATTTATTGGTATGTATTTTTTAATTGAGGCTTTGTATTGTTGAGAAGAACGATCGTTACACCTGCTGAGTAAGAGATATATGACAAGTGGTTATTAAGAAGCTTGTTGATGAGCATTTAATCACAACTTTTAAAATCGTTGGAGTGTAAAAAAAAATTTATGAAGTAAAATTGGATTATATGAAATGTAAATATATTTATGGTTATTGCTTATATATGGATGTAAGTATGTATGCATGTGTTAGAATGTAATTTGCATTTGTGATTGGACCGTTGAGCAGCAAATTGCGGTGAGAAATGGTGCAATATAACAAAACCACAGATGTGTGTTGTGGTGAGACGAGTCGACAGTAATGTGGTTTTAGATATTTTGGCGATTTAAAGCCTGAGCTGTGTTATGAACACTGATAATAGAAATCAAATTATTTTAAATGTATGTATTTTGCTAAAATATGATAATCTAAAAAATTCTATGGAGTTTTGAAATGAGTCTAAAAAATATTCGAGGTTTTTATTCAAATTAGTTAAATTTGAATTTTTAGAAATTTTAAATATTTTAAATATATCTACTTATTAAAATACAAAAAAATATTTTTTTAAAATTTGAATAAAGTATTTTTTGAAAATTTTTAATATTTTTTCAAAATTACTAGGCGCGTACTTTAAAAAATTAAAAAAATTTTAAGTTATGTTTACTTTACATATATATGTATTATACTTGTGTCTAATTCTGACAGAATCAGAAGATATAAGAATAAAAATATTCGATACTTCACAAAAAAAAAAGAATTTCTTGACCCAAGAAAATTTTTGCATTAAAATTGAAAACAAAAATTTGAATAGGAAGTAAAAAAATTTACTCTGTAATATAGAAATTTTTTTTTTCTGTAGGCTTTCTTGTGCTGACCTCCCTTATTTCAAAATATATTTTCACAAAAAAAAATGTATGTAATAGTCTTTGAAGTGGCGTAAACGAAATAAACTTTAAAGTTAAGATCAAATGAAAATGGATAAGGAGTTTAAATATAATGTACATTAAGAAAGAGGATGAGCCTTGGACTTATTTCCAGGGTGGAATTGCATGATGAACATGACTGTTGAATTATTGCTACACACATATATCTGTATCTCCACATATATGCAACGTACGTACATAGACAAGTAACAAATAGTAAGAATGAAAAAGAAATATAGTAGTATGTGATAGTTTGCCAGGGGTTTATTGCATGCCTACACTCAAGCGAAACCGAGGAAACGGACGAGGTTTGTAATGTGCGTGCAGTCGCGCCTATCGTGCGCAATGCATTCGCCAGTTGCAATTCTCGGAAACGCTAATCCATTCGAAGATAATTGCTCAATCTTAATCAAGATCCCGAGGCAAATTGCTCCGGAATTTCGTATAAATATATACTCATATACATATATATCACTTACTCCTGTGGCTAAATATAAATTGACTTCTTTAAATTTCATTATAAATTTGGTTATCAATTAAATTTGAAAGTGAACAAACAACTTTTTGTTCAGACAGAAAATAAAATACTGATCGTGTTGGGGTGATAGAGGCCAATGTGATAAATATAAGTCCCAGACTGCAGCATCACCAGCAGCAAATCAGACACAGAGTGTAAATCAAATGAATTAAGTTGTAAGGAGTATAGTACATAGATCAGCTTACATATGTGTGTGTGAGTAAAAGTAAGCAAACAGATGAACAAGAAACAAACCTCTGTAATACTTGTTTTGTGTAAAGTGTCTTGTGTTATGTATATATAGCGGGGGCGCTAAATAAAAGCCTGGAGGCGCCCCGACGCGATATGCACCGCCAATCGGCGCCTCGTTTTACAGGACACACAGCGACTGGATTGCTTGAATTATGGATGCCCGGCCTCTTTGTCGGTCGCCGCGGCACACACTGCACACCCGCGCATCCTTATTCAGCATTACTGTATACTACACTACTCTGTTACCTATATATGTACTACCTCTCCTGGGATCTCTCAACGCGTGATCACACGCGACTGATAATTTCATACTATTCCTGCGTGTCCAGCACCCGAGCGCCAGCGAATACTCCAACTGTGCCCAAGAAAAACACTCATAAATTAATATCTCAGGGTACCTCTCTCTCAGACCCATCTCATATATTTTACCGGCAACTTTAAACTTCCAACGCTTGATAAAAAAATTCAAAGCTTTGTTTCTTTTCTGTTTAAAATATTTAAATGTTAACCCCGTTATTTCTTAGCCGTTTCTTTGTTCTTGAGAGTTTGACTTGCGCCAAATGCTAATTAATGTTAATCATTCTCTGTAATTAGCCTTGTAATCAATTCTAGGCGTAGCCTAGAACGTCTTTGTGCCAACCTATAATAGTCTTTTTCCTTCTATTCGCCTCCAGTAATTTTTTTTCTTTTTTTTTTCAGCAATAAGACGGTTCATTCTTTGTTTATTTTTACTCGGTTGTCTTCCTGTGACTACGGCCCATTGTCCTGACGGCATTAAATTTTTCAGCATTGCATGCTGGTGAATCTTGCATTGAAACAATAAAAAATTTTAAAATAATCATCATCTCAGCCGAGTAAAAAAAATTTTATTATGCATTTAATTAATTGTTGATCGGGTCACAGCAATAATTTACTATCGTTTATTGTTAGCAAGGTGTTTATTTGCATTCTTGATTAACAGGTCATGGTCTATTGAATTAACAAAAGGATGTGGATATAAAATGTCGTAAAAGGACGAAAAGAGTTACGAGGTACGAAGGCAAAAGTATAGTGTCGACGAAATTCCTCATTGGCACCGACAAATCGTTCGGTCGTGGATAAAAAAAGACAATGAAGAATCAACTAAAGAATGGGTAAGGCTGCGATGAAGAAGAAGAAGAATAAGAGAAGTTGTAGTAGGAGGAGACGGTGAAGGTGGGGGTGGAGGTGGAGGTCCTTGTAGAAAAGGAAGAGAAGGAGGAGGTTGACGTTCCGGCAAAGCGGTTAGGAACAAAGCTAACGATTATTTTCGCACTCGGGCTGACAGAACGCGATGCCACACTAAAGACGAAGAAGAAGTAAACACTCGAGTTTACTACTCAGGGATACTGTCTCACTTCTGTACACCTTCTCTGGTACGGGTCTTTTAGTATATCTCTGGTGAGTTACCACTGTTTCGACCACTTTTTATCCCCACGTGAAAGGGATTTAAGTCTGTAGACGCCTTCATTCCGCAAATACCAAGACACACTGGTTACAAGCCACAGAATGAGATAAAGGTTAGCAAAAATATCTGAATAACTAAAGTATAGTCTCTTATATGGTCATCACAATTTTTTTTTATTTCAAACTCTCACTATCCATAAACACTTTGAGTTACTTACTTACTTATTTACTCGCTTGCTTGTTTGCTTGCTTACTTATTTATTTATTTATTTATTTATTTGGCAGTTTAGGAAGAACAATTCCAAAATGTCTTTATATATTCGGTGGTAAATTTTTGGAGCACAAAAATTCAGTGATGTTGTATATGAGCCAGACATTTGGGTCCTTGGAATTCAGTCAATATAAAAACGATAAATGTTATATGCTTTTAAAAAATACCAAGACATTTTATTGCCAAGTTTTAAAATTTAAGAAAGTAAATTGTTTGAATTTCAAAAGCGTAATGAGATTTTTAAAAAAAGTTTATTTGTTTTTTTTCAACGAGGTTTTTAATAAAATACGTTAGAAACCGGGACAGGTGTATACTGCCATTCTTGTAAATTGTCACAAAAAATTTTTTAACGGAAAAATAATTTATTATTACGAATCACTACAAGGTAATTTGGATCCCACCTTAGAAAAATATTCAAATTTTTATTGTAAAAATGAATTTTTGGGACCTGAGTTAAAATGAGACACCTTTTTTCGGACAACTTTTTTTTTCTCTTAATTTCAGTTTATACTAGAAGTCGGGGCAAGTTGATCAGCCTAGACAGTGGACCCAATTTAAAATTTTTAGTAAAAATTTTTTTTTTACCAATTTGTTCTCTGAATTATTTTATTGAGGACTAGAAAAAAGTGACCGTGTAAATGAGCCCAACTGTCAGAAAAAAATTTTCTCTTCATAAAAATTGCTCTATTATTTTCTACGTACTACAATTAAACATTTTTTACCAAAAAAAATAAAAAAATTTAACTTAAAAATATTTGTCTCATTTTACCCCGAGTTTTCTTGAAAAATTTGACTCAAACTTATACATTAATTTATCATACTTTGTAAATTATCAAAGCGATGACAAAAACAATTGCGGTAAAAAAAATATTCCAATGCTTCGCGATTGAGGTGTTTCCGCGCTTTTTCAAAACTGCCGCCAAAAATAGTAAATTTGAAAAATGTACTAGCTAACACTAAGCCAAAGTAAATTTATAGATTGATATAAAATATATGAATATTAATAATAGCTGCAGTGTAGACGAACTCTTGAGAGAGCGACGGAGCGAGACTCGAGCCCGCGGCTTCAACCGAACGTTAGCATCTGCTCTTTCGGCGTCTCTCTTACAAACTCTCTCTCTCGCCCATTATTTTCTTTAATTCTTTGTCTCTGTCTCTTGCGCGTAATATGCGTGCCCGATATCGCGACTGGGATCTGAGATGCGTCGCGATATCACGCACTCGTGCACGCGTGGCTGTGTCCCGTGGACGTTAGACCGGCCGCACGACCAACTAAAGCCAGTGGGGAGCCGACGGAGAAGTGTTTAATTTTTCTCTTTCTGCTTCTATTCTTATATTATATATATATACATATATATAACACATATTTTATTATTACGTGAAATCTACTATTCGGTAAAAGTCATAAGTGGCACCCTCATGCTCTCCAGACCCGGACTTCTCTCTATTGAATACATTTCCGTTTATTTCAAATTTACATCCACTCACTTCCCTCCCTCAGTGAAATACTCAAAAAATATAATGATTAATAACAATAATTACTTATTATTATTATAATTAATTAAATTATTCAGCAACTATTTATTACATCGCATATTTGATGTAAATATTATTTTATTTTATGTTAAAGTGTTATAATTATTACACTTAGATGGTGTGTAATGATTAATCAATTGAGGAAAAAATGTAAGTGAAGAGATAAAATTTAATGCCAGTGATTACCCTCGATAATTATCATTATTTTTTTTCTTTCTTACTCACTTTCAAAGCCAATGTATGGACATAAACTACTGAGTTTACGATTATAACGGTATTCCGTGAGTGCGTCGTTCTCTCGTGTACATTAATTAGTAACGTACTTATGTATGCATATATATATATATGTATATATATGTACAACACACAACATATGTATATAAATGTGTTCTACATACACAAATACAGAGAAACTGTTGGCGTGGTCGTAGTGGTCAGTGGTCACCACCCCTCGGTCTACTTCCGTGAATACATTAACAGGGTAGTTATTTTTTTGTCACGTCTTTCCACAACAGTCCCAAGTGCTTCGCGTCAAGTTATGAAAGTAATTTAAATAATAAAATAAAAAATAAAAAATTAAATATTATTAATAAGGAAAAAAAATGTTATTTTTAGATGATAGAGGCGATTGGTGAACGATGTGGATTGATCGATCCTCGGGATAGATAGTGATGGAGATCCCGTGGATGTTTGCATGGTTGCATATCATAGACGTAATTTTGTTAACGTCGTCATAATACGCAGAGAAGGTATAGAGGCGATATGAGAAATCCGTGGCGGGAAGGCGTCCAGTAAAATGCCCCGGGAGTGAACTGCAATTGAGGATAGGAGTGGACTTACTCTCTTTCTCCCTCTCCCTCTTTCTCTTTCTCAAGAGATCTTCCCTGTTATTAAGGACAATTTCCAATTGGCCTTAGGCACCGAACCGGCTCATCCCAATGCCGGGCGAAGTAAGACAGAAAAAGGTGTCGGACAAAGAGGAAACAAGAGTTAAGAAGTTGAGCTAAAAAATACAAGGCAGATGAGGAGGTCGTTCTATATATCTATATATGTATATATATGTTGCTCTTCTTGTTCCTCTGCACTGAGGGTATCGAAGCTTACGACACAGAGTAGGAAGCATATAATGTTATGTGGGACCCGCGGGGGGTGTAAGTCCTCTCGTGAAATTTGTTATGTGTATCGAGCTAATGTTTATAAGGGCCCAGGTTGTCTGAGCCAAGTGTGGCATAGCGAGCATATTTTATGATAAGCAGCAGCCTCAAAGGTGATGCTCGGTGTATAAAATGAGTAATAAAAATCTTGAGCCACTCATATATGAGAATGAGGATGAAGATGAGGATGAGCTGCAAGGGACGAACAGAATACCAGCCGAGCCGGAGGGTGCAAGTAGAATATTTCGAACACCGCGCGCGCGACTTTATAAACTCGGTACGGGTTTTTAAAGAGAGCAGAATGTCCAAAGGAGATGAATAAAATAATAATAAATAAATAAATAGAAAAAAAAGTGTAGTCATATATATACGTATACATATAATATAAACGGGATAAAAATCATCGGATACATGGAGAAAATAAAAATTTTTTTTACTATATAATCATTGTGATTATCTTATATTAGGTATTGACTACAGATTTGCATAATATTACCCGTAAGCATATTCTCTGCTCTAGAGTTTTATTTCTCGACTCACAATCTTACGATTCTATGCAGGTTGATAGAAATATTTTTAAAAAATCAGTTTAAATGTTAGAGGTTTTTAAATGTGTGAGTAAGTAATTTTGAGCGGGTTGTATTAATTCGAAAAAATATTATTTTCAGTGACAGCTCGCAATTCTAACGTTAGAGAGATAATTTGGGGAGTGACGGCGGTTTTTTGGGACGAAGAGGTGGAGGATGGTCGGAGTGAAGGAGGAAGAGATAAAGAAAGAAGAGAACCAGGTGAGTAGTCGGTTTTTTGAGGGAAACGAAGCATGACCGACGCGTCCAACCCGCAAGATAACGATCCCCTCCCGATCTGGATCACACAACGCATCGCGTCGCATATAGTCTCCGGCACGCACGCACCAACACTCACTCATCCATCATCCACATATTTATTTACAGCGATGTTGTGTGTGTGGGATTCTCATTGGCGGCTCAATTCACAACAGCATAAACTCATGTACAAGCGCCGGAATTATTTTAAAAGTTGGCTCGTCGACTACTCGCTCTAACTCACCGCTCGTCGTCGTTACACGTGGAAAGCACTGTGAGATTTTAATCTCGCTATCGTAACCCGGCATATGTCGGGAAGGGACACACCAGTTACCAACAGTAGTAGTAGTAGTAGTAGTAGTATAATATAGACACTGATGCTCTCAGTCGTTGTTCGTCGCTGGTCGTCGTCGTGGGACCACGTCGTCATTTGCCCGAGACTTGCTAATTACCGGGTTCGCGCGAGCGTGAATCCAATTTTTATGCCGGACGACGACAGAAGGCAGGACGCAGGAGGAGGCTACTTTCGAGTACACGCTACATGGGACCCTTAAAAAAAAAAAAACACCTTCCTACAATTATATTCTGTCTTTACTGCGTTAATTTTGTTGATGACAAAAAACTTAAGGCTCAATTCCCCAACGGTTGACTTTTATCCTCAGCTCTGTTTAAATTTTTCTGTTATGAATTAATGATAAACCCGAAGGAAAAAAGAGAAAATGGAAAAGCAAAAGCCTACCGGAACTGTGATCTATCATGCCCTCGGGTTTATTCTCATCGGGGGGTGTCTCGTCGACGTGCATTCCGCATCCACGATGTATCTCTGCACACACATTTCATATAAAGTCGGTACAGAGGAGCTGAGAGCTGGAGAACGAGGAAGAGATAGTGCTGGAGTGTATAAGGAGCCCGGAGGGAGTCGAAGATGGAGAGAGCTCCCTTGCCTTAGGGATCGTGATCTCTCTACGTCCAGTGAAACTGTCGAGAGAGAGAAAATAAGAGATGAGAGAGTAGAGAGTAGCTAATGCAAGCAACCATTACTCGGATGCTTGAGCCAATGGAGAAGATCCCCACGCCCCCTTATACTTGGACGTTTCCCCCTGGCAAAGGTACGACATGCAAATATATATCGACGATAAATCTATCTTACTACTGTAACGTGTGTTGACTTCGCGCCCTAGAGCTGGTTGTAACATCGCCAACAGACCTTCTCCACCGTCAATTTGTATTTTTAAATCTCCCTCGCACATTTATACATATTACATATATTTATATTTATTTTTATCCATTTAATGCAAGCATTTGATATGTGTGTAGAAAGAATAATTGGATCTACAAAGACGCGGATGAACAATGGAGGATGATAAATACCCGGCATTGGACCCTGTGGCCATTATAAACTTATTGTTGGTCTTGTTCCTCCCTCGTGAGACACACGCGTGCTGGTGAGGGCCACGCTGCTGTTGCTTATTTTACTCCTGCTGCTGGTTCATACCACAGGAGAGAGGAAGAAATAAACGAGTACGGAGAACTGGGGAACCAACGTGCTCCTTACTGAGGAGTAGATGGAGACTGATCGCGAAGAGGAGAGACCAGGAGACCGAAAGATGCGACGCTCAGTCAGATACTGATTATAAACTCCAGTCCATTTGCAATGTGCCCCATCTATTTTGGCGCCTGTACATATAATGCATTTGACTGAGCTGGGGTCTAAAAGGCCATCAGCTCGCCGTAGTAGGTAGCGACGGGTTTAAATGTATAGATATATATATGACTATGACTATGACTATGTGAAGAATGATACAATTATATAGATAATATAATCAAATTATTTGTTTTTTGTTGCGCATCTATTTCTTTCCACCTCATGCTGACATCGCGCCGGATCATTTATATACATAACGTATATTTTAAATTAAAAAAAAAAAATAATAGACCTCTATTGAATATTAATGAGGAGTTAAATGTTGGCTTGAAACATTAAAATTACGTTATTGGGCAGTAAGTCTTAAATTTAAGATGACCCATGTCTATCCTGGCTACCAAAGCATTTATCGACGCTTGTGAATAAGAGTGTAAATGATTTCGAGGAATCCATTAAAACCACTCGGAATAACGTCTTCAGTTATAGACAAAAGGTAGAATTTTTTTCCGGCATTTAATTTATTTTCGAGCGGCGTCTCAGAGGTTTTATTATTTTATTTAACTTTATTTAAAAAGCGATGATTTTCCCGGGGTAATATTTCCCGGCAGGCTGTCGCACAAATCATTGAGAGCTCGATAACGAGCGTCAGGGGTCGTGAGAACATCCCTCACTGGCCTGAGTTCACCATAAGGAACCAAAGAACCACACGACCACGAGTTATGCACGCGGGAATACGTGAATGTGTCACCTCACATTGTTTTAAGAATTCCATGGGGACGAAAAAAAAGAGAGAGGGATACGATGACCAGGTAGACGAGGACTTTTACGAGCTTTGACCCGTGTCTTCTTTTGGTTAAATTTATTTTTACGTCACTTGAAATAGATAAATTGTCTCTCGTTCCAAAAGTGAATGTGTACATTTTTTCGGTTGACATATCCACGATGACACTGTTCTTTCTTTCACGTCAATAAATTTTTTTATTTTTAAAACCGTCTTCAGTTTGTAAGCATACGTGGGTGAGAATCACAGTAATATCGAATATCGAACGAAAACAAAAAGAAAATTCAAAACGAAAGAAAATATAAAGTAACGTCAAAAAGTCTGGCATCAGGGTCGACATAAAATCTTGGACTAAATCTTCATGGCATTCTTGTACTTTTACTTCTTTCTCCGGTATTTCTCCGGTCCTTTCTTTTTTTTTTTTTTTTTTTTTTTTTTTTCTCTTACTCTTAACTACTAAACACGACACGAATATGAAAGCAGGTAAAACACAAGAGAAAATAAAGTTTCCATTTTATTTCGTGGAAAGACACATCGTTTAAACCGCGTATTTATACCAGAGGTAAAGAGGCTAATATAAAATAGCGTCATCATGTGTGTGAAAAATAGTCGGGTGGATAACGAGGATAAAATAATGAAACAGATAGCCTGGATTACAAAACAAGTCGTTATTAAATTAAGTCAAGATAATTACGGTAAATATTTATTTTTACAGCCCAGCACAAGTGTGTGATGGCGATAGTGATATTGATGGTGATACTGACGATGCTACCGAATTGGTAAAGACCAAAGATATAAACAATAAGAAAGTAAAGAAAAAGGGAAAAAAAAAAAACGTAAATAAGGTATTTTAATTTCTGAGAAGAAGAAATTCCAAATCCCGAGCAGAGGAAGAGTGAGAGAAAGAGATACCTGTCGGATCGTTGTAGCAAACGATCCCCTTATCTTTAGGTATTTTAAGGACCCGAGATAATAATCCCATCGTGTCACGTCTTGTTACATTCCCATCGAAAAAAGTATCCAGGGAATAATATTATAGATATCTGAGAACCTCTCGTTTCAACACGTTTGACATGCTCCAATCAATTATACACCATTGACGAAAATTCTTCATCTACTTCAACTCATCATAATCAATTGATTGAGAGATCAGTAATACAAAAAAAAAATAAAAGAAAAAAACAAACCAGAATATGAATCACTTGGTCTCATACTCGGCAGAACGTCGTCTCTTAGGATCCAAGTCTGAGCTCTCTTCTCAGGCTTCTAGCATTTGGGATGACAGTCGCACAGTTGTGGGTCCGATCCCCAAGGAGAACGAGGCAATTAAAAAATTAAGAAAAAATTTGTGTTTGATGTAAAATCGACGTGACATTGATACCCGAGCGAAAAGGTCATCAATTGTAAATTGGTCTCGTTAAAAAGTTATCAAGTCAATTGACAATAGCCGTAGATGGATTATTATTTAATTTAATGGATATGCTAAACAGTATAGTAGCTTATAAGAGACTCAACGACCTCACGGGTCGTTAAATAATATCTATGTAATATTCAAAATATAACTATTATCCTCATCGTCAAGTTTTAACGCCATCGTTAATCTCCCGTTGGGTTTGCCCACATCACAGCTCTCTCACACATATAAATTTTCATGTTAATAAAATATACTTTTGTACAAATAGTAATATACATAATATGCTTGTTGTCTTATTTTTCGTCGTCGTCACGAGCATAAATATCACTGATGGGAATAAGAACTTGGAGACACTATTAATATAAGTATGAAAAAGATGGAAAAGGTCGTCGTTACTTCTCTTTCCATATTCACATAACAGTTACGACTATATATATGTATATATGTATGAATATTTATTCGTAGAATAGATTTGTGGAGACATCGAATGAGACAATAACGCTCCCAAGACCCACGGAGGCACCACGTCACCCAGAACCAACGGGGGGTAGAAAAAAATAAGAGCTCTGATCTTTCCCAGACAAATTGTAATATATTGACCGAGCACTCTTACACAAGGTGAGTTATATACAAGATAGCTTACCTACTACTCTCTCCGCTGGATTCTTGCCAGCAATAAGTTAAGTGTATCGCGAATTACTTGCATACCGGATGTCTTGGATTCTTCATGTCCAACTGCTCATTAGCCGCTATTTATGCCTTTGCCTGGATTGATAACCCAAACGATTGTCCAATTAAGTTATTTATTTCCAACCAACTGCGCCACAATAATAATTATAATTAATTAATTGTCTTAATTATAATTATGACATTGATTATTAAATTTGGTATGACGTTTTCTTCAGCGCTTTATTATACTCGAGTAGCGGTGCCGGCAGGTGTTGATTCAGTAATCGTCGGGTAATTACAACGAGTGAGCGATGATCACAAGAACGAGTGCTATGCGATGCTCGGCTTGCTATATATGTTGCTTGGATATATATATAAATATATATAGTAAGTACTTAGTGCATTCCAGCACGTACTGACGATGGATATGCACACTTTGTGGCTGGCAAAGTTTGCCGCCCTTGATGCCGACTCACATTACTTACTAGCTCGGATATATATGAGGATATAAAGATTCATATGGTAACTTGCCAATATCCTTATCCCTATTGTCTTAATATCCCAATTAACTTACTCTATTTTTTAAAAGTTTTACTTTTTTATTTTGCAAGGGATAAACTTGAGATTCGGGTTTATGATTTTTGGTTTGTTTGCAACAGCGGACACGCAAACATGTGTAAGCTTGCGAGGACTATTAAGCGGCGGTGACTATACTGGATGGTGTGTGCTGTCGACGGGGATATACTGCAGACCGAGCAGGGATAGCTCGTTGGTGGAGAATCGCGTTTGGACGATCGGGGACGAGGACAAGGACAAGGTAGCAAAGGATACTTGGCGGCGTTATCGACGATAATGTGTCCGAACTAATTTAAAGACGTCTTTCCTCGCGTCCCGGTCAACTGGCGAGAGGTATATAGGAGGCATATGTATTATATTGAGAAAGAAAATAAAAGAGTCAGCAGATATATCCACGGCGGTTATACCTGTAGTGCAGATGGCATTCTGAGTGGCGTTCGAGGCTCTGAGAGTATCGCTAACGAGGTTCTGCCACGACCAAACGGACCAAAGGACGTATACGCTGGGTCCACTGAGAGAGCCTGTCAATTAAGGACACGGACTATCCCCAGCTACATTTCTACGGCTCTGCCTCTCTGCCGTTTCTCTCCGCCTTCTCATCCGCCCTCTTCTCTCTTATTCTTATTCTTATATTTATATATACTGTACTATCTTACTTTTACGCCAAAGTATTTACACAATTTATATTTATTTCAAACATTACACGTGAAAAAATTTTAATCCAATTTACTGCCATTGGACATTTCAACTAATAGACATACTGGTAATTATTTTACAGCAATTCGAGAAAAATTTTCCTCACTACATAGTTCAAGTGACCACACGAGCAGTAGTCATTTTGAGTTTCGGTCACAAGACGGTCATGCAGGTCCAATTTATACTAGTTAACTGAAGTAACAGTTACTCCACCATTTTTTCACGTGTAACAACAAGTAATTTTTCAAATTAATCAATCAACTTTTAAATATCATTGCTGCTAAACACTAAATTTCCCGATTGTAAATTTTACCCTTTGGGAGGTCTGACAAATCGCAAACTAGGAACCGAAGAACTAAAAACTGCGACGGTCTTGATCAAAATTGTATAGGTAATTTAAAAAAAAAGTACACATGGGAAAAAATAAAAAAGGGACAGGACTAAGTCACCGACGACGAGCAATACTATCGCACTCTAGCAATCTCTCATTATCATTCCCAGCACTCTTCCTTTTCCTCTTGATGAATTACACTCCGTTTAAGTTCTTTTCACCGATTCTCCATTTTAATTCATCCTCCACTACGCTTCTGTTCTCTCACCACCATAAAATTTTTTTTTATCACCACATTGCAGCTGAATAATTAGATCCCTTTTAAATTTAAACAAAACTCTAATGATATTTATTTACTTTCAGACAAACTTTATTACTATTATTATTATTCAGATCAAAGTTAAAATCTGCCGGTTTATTTAACCGTAGGAAGTAAAGAGAAACGACAAGCGACCCAAGATGTTACGATGTAGGAAATTTATAGGCTCATTTCCAATAATTTTTAAACACGTAGTCTACATATGAGGGTGGAATGGAAATGCCTTAATGAAAAGCTAGCCAGCTAGTATAGACCAAGACCAAAGTCTTGTTTATAAATTACTGGCATTCCTTCACGAAGGAGAAATCGAAACAAAGTGCACGTTTCAAACGCTCGAGTGATCGTTTGATAAATCTCGATTTGTTAATCTTTTAATGAATTAAATAAATAAATATAAAGTTCACATAAATATAAAAAAAGATAAGCTCCTATTCAACGTAAAATTTGTTTCAACAAATTTCATTTTGACTTTAAATAAACAAGCAATAATTTAAATTTATTGCCACCTATTGATTCAAAGGTTATAATAATCCGAGATGAGACAGAAGCTAAACATATAAGATCTTACGAAGTGCTCTGAGATTTATTTACTATGCTAAATCTATTGAATTGCGTGTGGTCAATTATATTATGTTAAGTAGAGCGTGCGCTTGGTCGTCAGACATATCGACTTGTGGGATCTGCTGCAGAATTCCCCATATCCCTTTGGCCCACTCTATACCATTATACATATATAGATATATAGATATAAATAAATTCTCTACAATCCTTCTCATCGTTTGCTCCCTCTTCTCTCCGGGCTCCTCAACCCTCTCTTAACTCACTTTATAATAATGCATTGTGCTCACTGGCATATTAGGTTTATGCAAATTCCTCTGATGATTCTCGCTTGTGTGATTTAATACTTAGACTACACCTGGCGCCTTGGCTATTGCTTCCGATGCATAATAAAATAACTAGATGTCTGAGATTGCATTGAAACTACACTACTCACAAAAATTAAGGGATATTAAAAAATTATAAATTTTTAAGCGATTTTCCACAGGCTGTAACTCGAAGGAAAATAAAAACAAAGAAGGCAAATTGTAGCTTCAAGTGTCTAGTTTCTAAATAGACTTGAAATTTTTTGTCATGCACGATTTCGGAGTAAACGTAAGAAAACTACCGCGAAAAAAAATTTCCAAATTTTTCCGTCTTAAAAACGGTCTATGGACTTCAATAAATTTTTTTTTTTAAATCTTCTCTTCAAGTTTTTTGTAGGTAAGTGAATTTGACACAAAAAATTTGCACGTGCAAAAATTTGGAAATTTTTTTTGTGGTGGTTTTTTACGGTTACTCCGAAACTGTGGATGATAAAAATTTTTTGTCCAGACCTTAAATCTAGACAACTGAAGCTGTACTGTAAAAAATCAGGAGTGATTATGGATTTTATTTAAATCCGAATTCACTCTGTCACTCGGAGTTTCGGAGTTTATAAAAAAAATTCACTTGGCAGACAGTAAATAGGGAACTTTTTTTTTTCAGAAAAGTGATTCGGAGTCAATTTCACTACGGATTTAATCCGCGTTCACTCAGAAAATTTTTCACAGTTACAATTTGCTTTTTTTTCTTTTTACTGTACGACCATTTTCCTCCGAGTTATAGCAAACAGAAAAACACTTAAAATTTTGAATTTTTTAAATATCTCTTAATTTTTTTTAATAGAGTATGAAATTTTTAAATTCAAACCAATAAAAGTTTTCTCGAATAGCGAACTGGAATTTTATTGGGCTGACAAAATATTTATTAAAAAAAAATAATTTTTGTTTAATGCAGGCATTCACTGAAAAAATTATCATACAACTTAAGTTGTAGCTATAAAAATAATTCCCGAGGTTTTTCATGGAAAAAATAACCAGATGAAACCCAAATCTACAACAGACGCAGACGCCAATATAAAAAAAGGTATTCGAGTTAAAAATAAAAAAATAAACCTCTCTTTTTTATTCTTCTTTATTCGTAAGTATTATACATTTTGTCCATTTCACGTTTTCTCACGTTTCCTCGCGGTTCTTTTTCACAAACAGTCGGCGTCCACTCTCCTTTAAAACACGACCAACGAGCATATAACTTTTCGTATACAGTTCTCCTTTACTCTAGAGACCTCTTGTCTCCTGTCTCTTGTCTCTTCATATAAGCACTCTTGAGAGAAATAAATTTTTTTTATTTTTTCTTCATATAACTGAGTGTGGCGAACGTGAAGAAATATTATTTCTTACAACGCAGCTAATGTAACTTTAAATAAAAATATATTATAATATAATAACAATAAAAAATAAAGAAAGATCATTATTACGCAGCTCAACGGGGCTTCTCTCAATGCATCGATCTGTAATTGCTGTAAACGAGGCCTGTTTGAATTTAAAACGATGAGCGAGAGAGAAAGCAACCAAGTGAGAAATATACTCTGTTATTTTATTTTATTTTCGTCAGGTAAAAAACGTCCGTCAATATTATTGTTCGACGTCATTTACTCAATAATTAACTCTCATATTTTGTAGAAGCACTCGCTGATAAATAATGATTTATGTTTTGTAAAAAATTTGTCCTCGGCCTATTTCACTCACTCATATTTTTCATATATCTTCTAAATACCAAGCTATAGATATACGTGAGGGAGGGGGGGAGAGGGGCAAAACGAGGTACTTGAGAAAATACTAAAATTTTGAGGACTCAAATACGCAAACTCTTTTTTTCTTTAATGACATTCAAAATAAATGAAAAAAATTTTCAGTTGCCGTTAAAAAAAATTTCATTTTTGCGGGAAAAATGGAGTACCCTCTAAAAAGGTGAAAAAAAATTTTTCTGGATATCAAATAAATTAAATTTTTTTGTAAGTAATTTACATAAAGAAAAATTACATTTCACATAATTATTGAATGTAAAGGAAGAAAAAAATTTTTTACTAGTTTTTATCATAAAAGAAAAGTCATTGGCATTTTTGGACTGACACTCGATTTTTGAAAAAGTTTAACGAGAAAAATTCAAAGTAATGCTCAATTATATTTACAAAAGTGATTTTGGAATGTTTGAAAAATTTTTTTTTATAAAATTTTGGAGGTAATCCGTTTTGCTCCCCATTTCCTATATACAACTAAACTTAAAAGTTTTTTTTATTTTTTGTGATTAAGTGACTTGTGTTTTTTAGCCTCTTATCAAATATTTGCATCTTGGGATAACAACACACTGACGATGTTTGCTCAGTTTAAATACCGCTAGGTACACAAAAAAAAAAAACAGCTAGAAAATTTTTATTTCGAATTTTCAATGTGAAAATTACCTCAACTGCGATAAGCCATGAGTGTATACACCATAAATATAAATATAACAAGTATATATATGTATGTACACAAGTCTTATTCTTAAATTAATAGTCAATCTAATTCATAATCAAACTAGTTTGTTGGGGCCGTTGACTTTAATAGCCGCTCGCACAAACATTTTTAAAAAATAAACCGTTTTGCAGTTTAAATTTATCTGGTAATTTTTTTATTCCACAATAATAATTATTATAACTTGATTACTATCTCCCTAACAAGTAATTATTTATAGCTGGTGTATACTAAAATTACCACGTGTTGTAATACGTGCCATAAATTTATAACAAAGTTATTATAGAGCTAACGAAAATACACAATAGAATTTATTAGTTTGTAATAAAAAAAAAATTACAATAATAAATATCATTTTCTAGCAGTTTATTAAAAAATATTATTTATTGATACCGAAATAAATCCTGGTAATGTGTATGAATATGTCGTACAACACACGTGTAGCGATAGAAAGTTTTAATAACTTTTAAATCCGTCACAAATAATTTCTTTTTTTTTCATTACCACTCACTTTTTATCTTTACTGTCTCAAATAAACGTCAAAATGCTTTCGCGTCTTAATTAAGTGTATTTTTGACTCGCAGATAATAAGAAAAAAAAATTATCATAACAAAGCGAATGGGATGGCTTTGAGTTGACCAAAGTTTTGTTTAAACCGAATGGTCCGACGGCAAAGTTTGTAACCAAGACAACTGGGCCTGAAAGTATTCCTACCATGGAATTCACTAGATCTACTACACTATTATTATCTAGACATAATGAACTGTAGACTGTGTGTGCTAATTATCAGAAAGTTTTAAAAACTATGAAGGAAATGACCTGCAGATTCACGGATGTACAGACTCATGTATTCATGTGAAGAATGATCTCCAATATTTATAAAGCGTATTTATAAACAAGCGAGTGTAAATGATGCAAAGTATGGGGTACGATATGTCATTGGGATTGTCGCTGAATGCTCCGTCCAGTAGAAGGTGTCCTGATAGCTGGAGTAGGTGAAAATACACCCGTCAGTGAAGTGAAGAGACAAGACTGGGTACCAATGCCGATCGGGTATTTATTCATTTGAGAAAAGTTGGTCGAGATTAAAAGTTTCCTCGCGTATCCGGTGTCCATGTGCACACATAAGGCTGCGGAGTTTTCTGTCATCGAGGACATGGCACATGACGATGGGCCACACAATATTAATAATAGAGGAGGCAGTTATCGAGACAATATAAAAGCTTTTATAGGAACAATATTTAATGAGCAACAATGAAAAATAAAAGGTCGCGTTGTCCTGCAGTATTTGAGCTGTCTGGTTTAGCTGTTGATCCAACAATCCGGGCCCGGTAAAATAATCGGCTCCAAGTTGGTTGGCACGATTAAACTCTCCTCCTCCAGTTGCGTTGATCGTTCGTTCGTTTGTTGTGTTGTGTTGTGTTGTGTTGGGTTGTGTGTAGTCAGATAGTCGGGGTCTTGGTTGTGCCGGTGAAGAGAACGCGAGTAGGCGCTCGCGGTTTATTATTTTGTTTCTGGTGAAGCTGTCTTGTTAGCGGGGCCAATGGAAGGCGTGCT
Organism: Microplitis deprimator; assembly: GCA_964016945.1. Classification (NCBI taxonomy): domain Eukaryota; kingdom Metazoa; phylum Arthropoda; class Insecta; order Hymenoptera; family Braconidae; genus Microplitis; species Microplitis deprimator. Next base: position 3,176,446 of record OZ024710.1, on the reverse strand, counting down.
CCCACGGACGCCCCACGGTGTACCCGGCCAATCGGGAGCCCGCGAATCGCTAACATGCTAGATCGCGTGTCGACGAGCACCTCCTCCTGGCGTCGCATCGCCACGACGTCGCGTGTTTCTCTGCCTTTAAAACCTCGGCTCTCTTTTGTTTCTCGTGCCTTCTCGGGTTATACTCTGCACTATATGATGCCCAACCCCAACAACAAAACAGTCAAACTCCCAACAACATATCAGCCTTTTTTTTATTTTTATTTATTATTGTACGTTTTTTTTATTTCTTTTTATCATTTGTTTTCCCGCGTGCAACCCGGATTGTAAAATCTATACAAATGTATTTTTAGTAAGCCAGTAGCTGGTTATTTTGGTTACCAGGATAACAATGATGGTCATTTTATTTGAACATGTTGGAATGTGTGCCGTCGTAAATCATTGGATCGACGCGACGACATCCGCCCTCGTAGATCACGGCATACACATCAGTCTCATCAGTTGAATTTTTAAACAAAAATTTTATTTCCTCAGGTCTTTTAGTTTTAAAAGCCTCGGCGACAGATCACACCTCAAGATTCGCCTTAAATCAGTTGAATGACACGTCAGTGTAGGTAAATACTTGATTGTTAATTCAACTGGCGGCAGTTCCGTTGTACGTTAATGGCTTAACATTTTGAATTGACGAGTTTGTTCGCGCCTTCGCCACAGCTCGACGCCGGACGGACGCGCGTGCGTAAAAGCATCTGCTGATCTTTTATGGCAAGTCCCTGATTCAAACTTACTCGGTGGTCCTCAGCTGCATCACCGTGTGATGTTGATGAGCATCATGATTCATTAATAATGTACACCGATGTACTTTGTCTTGTTCATCAACGAATCCAATCACACGGTATTTAATTAACATTTTGCTAGACGTCGTTGTTAATTTACTGAATACTTTTAATTCATACTTATTATTATTTCCCAAGCGTTCGACAGGACTGAGAAATAAAAACGTCAGCTTCCAGATTCCAGTTGTGTGGCTGATACTCATTATAATATATGTGTATTGGCTATTATATTATATGTGACTACTCTGCGGGCTGGTTGCTGATGCTGGTATGGCGGGTGTCGATTCCTACGGGGCGAAGGCGAACCTCGAGATGAGTAGATATAGTTACCTGTTCCCTCCTCGACACAACCCAATCATTTGTGTGTATGTATATATATGTCTGTGTATAAATACATATATATGTTTCGGGGAAGATGGCAATTAGCATAATTCCAAGGAAATCGTCTCTCCCACGAGGTGAAGATGAAAACAAAACGCGGGTACTCATCGCCCTGTGGATTAATCTCACACACTCTTCATCAGACTGTACGTTACCGAGGAACGATTTACGAGAAAACTCGTCCTGAATCGCGTTCTCCAGACATACGAGACAAGACACAAGACATCGAGCTCCGCTCGGGTGAAGTAAGAATTTAATTTATTACTAAAAAATTTATAAATATTTTTTTTTATTTGAAATATTTAAAACAGGATAAACAGATGTCACATTAATTAATCAATTAATTAACCAGAACCCTCTGTTTTATTTTAATAAATCGCTAATAATAAAAACTTAAATAACTTGCTATGAATATTATTTTTTAAATCCATTTAAGTTTTATTTATATATGAATATAATTATCATTTACAATTTTTTTCGATGAGAATTTTTTTTTTCAACTTATAATTAGTGCAGAAAAAAAATTTCGTCATATATGTATATGTGTGTATATACTTGGCAATGTATGAAATTCACGAGTCATAAACTGGTCGATGAAGTCCATAATTTTTATTTACGTTACGCACAGTGATTAAAATTAACTGCCTCCATTATCGTTCTTTATATTTCATATCTTATTTATATATTTTTTCTTCCTTTTATTATAATTTTTTTTTTCACCATTTCATATCATTGTTTTATCTACAGTCATATCACGTGTGACGTATTTTTATTTTAACATCAGATATTATAATACAGGGGATAGATGAAAGTGATAAAATGATAATGATAAGACTTTTATTATTTTACATGCATTATATTAAATTTTTTTTTTTTTTACATTACTTATTTTAAAAAATAAAATATCAGAGATAAGCCAGAGACAATAAATAATCGTTCTTACTTAATAATTAGCTTAATTATATTCACATACATTAATAATAATTAAAAAAAATTTTGAATATTTATAGATTGTAAAAAAAGGCATATGGTTAAATTAAAAAGCCAACGACACAGTGACAGTAAATATAAATTTATTAGACTCTGGGCTCTCTGACGGATAGTTTAAAAAGTAAAATATTTATTAGAGGATGTAGAAAAATAAATAAGTGGAATTTCAACGACCTCCATAAAAATAATTTACAATGCTCGGTCTCTCGTTACACTCGTCACGAATACATGTCCAGTGTTTCTCATGAAATTCATCCGTGTATACTCTCGGTGTTATCGATTGAACAAATGTCTCACGCGAGCTCTGTCCAAGCACGATATAATATTTCGATTTTTAATGGCATACATCCTCCCCCGGACTCGCTCTTCATCTACATTTTTTTTATTCTTTTAAAACGCGATCCGACAATACACTAAATTTTTTTTTCTCCATCCCGCAATACACAAATACATCTATATACATTTATATATATATATGTTAAACATTTAATTCTTTTGTCCTGACATTTCCGCGATGACAATATCATCTGGTACTTGTTGTTCCACGGTAACGTTAATCGGTGCACGAAGGGGTGATGGCCATCGATAAGACTCGGGTGAATAAATAAACCCATTATACTTAGATACTATATATATACATATATATATATACATATAAATACATCCATTTTGTACTCGGTAGTATATTTATTCTCGATTCAGTTAATTAATTAATTTATTGCAGAGTATCTTATCGTTTGATTCGGTCGCACGACTCGCCCTCCAATCTCGCATGACCAATTCCGTGTGCGATCTCTTGCCCTCAATTGTCCGTTTCCTTTTTACACTTATCTATAACAACAACTTCTTACTTTGCATTTAATCCCAACGATTTCTCTGTTAAAACTCTCATTTTAAAATAAACCAACAAACATTTTATTTTATTTACATATTATTAAGTCATCAACTGTAATTTACCTGCTACCATTATCATTATCACAGACATAATTACGAAAAAACCATGCTGCAATTCTGTTGTCTCAAATACTAATTAAGATAATTTTTGATCATAAATATGTTAATGATAAATTAAAAAAAAAACCCGAGAACAATGGCTTTCATTTTCTCCATTTAAAAATTTGTTATAATTATACGTCTGAATGAACATTTTTACTACTTTTTTAGTGCATCAATCCACAGAAGTTTCTCTCCTCTAATGTCTTTTACGAGCACTTGATACTGCAGCATATAGAGTAATTTTCATAAACACCCAGGCATTAAATGCTTCCGGGTTAGGAGGAATTTTTTAGCGTCACGCGAATAGAATTTTAAAACAAGATCTATTCTCGTTATTGTGTACAATGCGCGACATTAATTCATCCCTGCTTATGTTGCTTTTGTTTCAATGTACTTTTGTATTTTTGGCCATTTGGATTAATTTTTTTGGGAATTTATAGAAATGGTTATTTAAAATTTAGGAAAAAACAATGAAAGAATTTAAGTATAAATGTACACTAATACAAATGGAAATATGTGAAATTAGGAAATGATTGCAGATGTACAACTGTACATGTGGCCAACTGAAAAAAAGAAAAACTTTATTTTTGAACATACTTCCGGAAGGAAATATGTTAAGTTGGTATAATTTTTAAAAGTTTAAATAAATTAATGGACTTTTTTATTACTGGAAATATGTAATTTAGGAAATTAATTTAATAGGTAATTTATAAAAATGGTTAATAAAAAAATTGTATAATTAAAACAAAGAAAAATTTGCTGAATGAACAAATGTAATCTAGGAAATAAATATAAACGTAAAAAAGTATCGATGATTAATTGAATAAAACTATTTATGAATAAATGAACATATGAGTTTACAGATTTTATTTTTATACATGGGTATTTATACGATGGCCATTTTCTTACTTTTCCTAAAATTCAAATTTCCATTTTTTCGATTGTCCATAAATTAATTTTTACATAAACTCATATGTTCATTTATTCATAAATAGTTTTATTCAATTAATCATCGATACTTTTTTACGTTTATATTTATTTCCTAGATTACATTTGTTCATTAAACAAATTTTTCTTTTTTTTAATTATACAATTTTTTTATTAACTATTTTTATATATTACCTATTAAATTAATTTCCTAAATTACATATTTTCAGTAATAAAAAAGTCCATTAATTTATTTAAACTTTTAAAAATTATACCAACTTAACATATTTCTTTCCGGAAGTATGTTCAAAAATAAAGTTTTTCTTTTTTTCAGTTGGCCACATGTACAGTTGTACAACTGCAATCATTTCCTAATTTCACATATTTCCATTTGTATTAGTGTACATTTATACTTAAATTCTTTCATTGTTTTTTCCTAAATTTTAAATAACCATTTCTATAAATTCCCAAAAAAATTAATCCAAATGGCCAAATATACAAAAGTACATTGAAACAAAAGCAACATCAGCAGGGATGAATTAATGTCGCGCATTGTACAAAGATTATCATTTTTTTTTTATTGCCTAGAACATAACAAATTCATGTTACATGCAATAACCTAAATGTTATGTACTCATCTTTTGTCTCATTAAACTCAATGACACAATAACGACAATTGCTTGTATTGAAAATTACACAGGAATGTTTAAACAGTCAACACGTATGAGTTGTTGGCTAGCAAAGAAGCGGATGACACTCTCCCAGGACCTCATGTGATTATTTAACAGAACCTACGTAATGTAATTCTGGTCACAGTTTGATTGTTATCGTTGGAAGTTGGTGTCTAGCGACGCTTCTCTGTCCAGCTTCTTGGCACTCTAGCTCTGTAAATATTTTCTAGACAAAAGTTAAGGATTCAGACGTGAAAAATATTTTCGTCGGTTCGTTTTCGTTTAAATTCAATTGTCGTAAAGTATGTGTACGATTGTAAAATTGATCAATTTATTTTTGTTTGACGATGACCGAAAACCTGGATATCTTGGGCACGAGTCATGGAAAGGTGTTGCGCGTGCTGTTCCCCGAATTTTAGGGCCCAACGTCAAGTAAGGAATGACAATTTCGCCGGGAATTTTTAACATGCCGTCACGTAGTCTCGTAGCGTCCCGCGTGCCAGAGGTTTACTTTTCGTTTAGGTATATATATTTATATATATGTTCTGTCAGGCTCTTCCTCCATTCCCTCGCTTTGGAGATGCTTTATGAGTCGACCTCGATGGTACCAAGATGCATAGCAATGTCGAGGAAAGATTACGTTGAGACGATCAAGTTAGAAAATAAATTATTTGAATCCTCTTTATTTTACTTAATATTATTATATAATTTATTGTGAGGGTAAGTAGGGATTTTATTAAGAAATAATGTTGTGTCATAGACAACAGCAGTGATGTGATATTAGAAACTCCTGTTTAGAGAAATAAAGAGGGAGAGAGAAAGGAATGAATTTTTCTCAAGACCATTTGTGGATATAATTTTCTTCATGACTTCACTTTGTGAACCCCATGGATTGAATCTCATTGGGGCTCCTTTTAGCAACTCGAAGCAGGAGACTTGTCAGACAGCGTGGGAGCGATTCTGTCGCGCGCAGGTCAGTAACAAGAAGTTAAGTTTGATTTGCTAAAAACGCCCGCCGACTTATCTCTAAATACAAATCACGTACTTTAATGGAAAAAAAAAAAAAAAAAAAAACAAAGTAAAAATAAACTCCGACAATATAACAACGGCAACGACAAAAAGATAAATGAATAAAGAACAGTCGCGGAGTTTCTCTGCAAAAGCCGGAGAGAAAACAAGTGGAAAAAAACAACAACATCACACACAAAGATAAAAACTTTTGAAATAAAAAATAAATGAAATAAACAAATGAAAAAGAATATATATAAATATAAAAATAAAAAAAAATAATAATGGGACTCCCAAGCTAGGGAGGGCCTTGCCGGAACGCATGTCCTCCGGTTGTTCGACCATTTGCTCGCATCCCGTGTGGTCCATCGATGTCCCATTGTTTTGACCCACACGGTCCCAGTAAAACGCCGGTGCTGGAGTGCGCGTATTCAAATTCGTTGGATTCGAATTGCCGAGGGAATCTTGCATCGCGGACGGTGTGTATAATAATATAACCCACAAGCAAAAAGAGACGGACAAAAAGACCCAGAGATAAAAAGAAGGGGAAATAAGGCCCTAAGAGACCGAATAGACTACATATCTACCACCAGTTGTATGCTGGAGCACAACAAAAGTAGAGAGGGAATCGTATCGAGGAAATGTTCGCGTGGTAACACAACCCCCCCCCCCTTACTTCAATTCAATCGTTTTCTTATCCTCATATATACATATATATCTCCCTATTTAAAACTCAGATCGTCTTTTACTTACTAGTGGACTCCCTCGCTTCCAGAGGACACTACACACTGCACTACCACCGCCCCAATGTTTGCGCACGAGTAGAGTATAAGACGGGAGAATAAAATATTCACAGCCGCGGCCCGAGCCGGGCCTTAATTGCGATCAGACGCGATCTCGGATTCCAGCGGCCGGTGGGCCACGATTATACGTATACTCGTGCATTCTACTAAAACGCATACACACCAACAATCTGTATATAAATGCATACATATAGGAATGGAAGAGAGGACAGAAAAGATTGTCCTTCGTATCAAGCGTCCCTTTTATTTATCCCTCGTCTCTTTCCTTCTTAAAGAACAGCCGGACTTAAGGAATCTCTCCTCTACTCGCCGATCGTTAATGTTTTTTTCCGTGTCGCGGGACTCACTCCCACCCCGAAATAATCCAGTCGTTTAAACTCCTGTTTATCCTGTTAGTACGAGATGTATCGACCTGTTCCCGTCCGCATCCCAAATACGTCGCCGAAGGATTGTTTAATTAGCTATTCGGCGACGAGAATTCGCCTCTCCATTATTTCTTTATCTCTTTCTACTCCCCGGGCAAGTAAAGTCTTTAAAACCTCCTCTATACTGCTGCCGTCCACCGTTAAATTAAAACAATTTCTCGGGAAATTAGACAAGATAAATATATTCCGTTACACGCATTTATACTTAACGTCTCCTCCATGCCAGCGAAACAGCCAAAGAAATCTCTTCCGCGTCAGCAGACATAGCTCTGGGTTTTATTTAAAGTCACCATAAGGATCCTGTGGGAATTGTTAATTTTTATTTATTTATTTAACTTAAATCTTCAACAAATAACCCCGGCTGTGCTTTCTCCATCCGTTTCTCCACCTCATCGCGGATGTGAACGCGACGATAAGACGCTCCAAGCTTACATATCCACACGCGTCGGTAAGTCACTCACTCATTCACCTATTCCCATATCTTCCTCCTTCTCTATTTCCTTTTTAAACACACACGTACCAACATCAGCTAAGTACACTTGCATTGTTCTCAGTGCGTTTGAAATCTCTGTACCGCAGAACGTACACACGTACGTTATATTACGTCGTTTCTGCTGAGGAATTCGTTTCCTTAAGTTCCACGCGGGCCCATACCAACCAGTACTACATATATATATTTATATGTCCTTTTCGAATGATTATCTCCAGCGATCGGTGACAGGGGCATCTTGATTCTCATGGATACCCCAAGTTCACTCTTGTCATCGTGATAATTCACTCGCGAGATAAAGTCATTTCCATTGTCTATCTCCCACTTTGGTGATCGTAAAATCACTTACTCGTAATATTACTTAAATAATAACCATATGCCTCTTGAATTGTTCTGTTATCATTATCATTATCATAAAATCCCGTATAATGACTTTTATAAACATTAACCACAAGTATGTTAACAGTAGTGTGTATATGTTACAGTGTCATTGTCAATGTAACTCGGTAGTTGTCAGGAAGTGACGTTTTCTCAGTAGAGGTGTATTATACATATATGTATAAATGTATATATATAGTGAACAAAGTTTGCATGGGATCTCTCATGAAATCGATACACCAGAGAAGATGGTATCGGTGAGGATCCAAACACATGTAAGATACTACCGCACTCGGGCAACCAAATCGAATTTATTTCCGTGGTATTTACATCGAGCTCTACGAATTCTACCTCGTTTAGGCTCTTAGTGTCTTTGGTATATGTCTATATATGTATTTATATATATTTAAAGGCTCCTTGTGTGGAGTGAGTAATCGAGAAAGAGTCTGGCGATTATGCGACTGGTTTCAGAACCTTATTCTCTTTTGGTTTATTTTATTTTAACTTTTTTTTTATTCCTCTTATTTTCTGATGTTACCATCATCATCAGCAAATCGACAAATGTCTTTACTGATTTTTTTTTCCCACGCCCTATGACTGATTCATTAGTGTCCCGCTGGTTTTTATTATGATCAAATGTCTGTGTTTCTTTTTATAAAATATTTTTTATTAATATTTGCCAAGTGCTAGATGACACTCCCACGGTGACCAAAAATAATGGCCGGTTAGCGCCACCAATTATATATACATATATAATATATTTATTTATATAAGAAAAATAATATTAAGAAAAACGTTTTTGTGGACACTTACGAATAATACTGTGTCAGGTCGCGTGACGAACGGGAATACCTGTCGAGTTCACGGGGTGGTCCAGCATCATCGGGGATCCCTCGTTGGTCTCCGCTTTGGCTCTCGTAGTACGTCTTAGTTCTAGGCCCTATACTAACAGGAACTCCACAAGTTGGCGTTGGTCAGAGGGGCCTTTGCCACTAAAAAAGACAAGGGACTCTGCTGAGGACCACAACGAGTTGAGACAACTCACGTGGAATCGCTAACGAGCCAACTGGACACCCGAACGATGGATGATTCTGAGCTTCGAACTCGATGGCGATTCGACCGTCACCGTCTGCTTTTATTCCTGCCCAATCAGACCCGACTATCCAAATTCACATTGATTAAGTAATCATCCAACTTTTTTTTCCTGCTCCAATTAAAAATTAAAAAAAAATTATCAGCTGAACAGTAGCGATACTTGTTTACTTTTTTTCAAATTTATCAACTGGTTGCTTACATTTACTCACTACTGTTTTAATAAGTGATGGATCGACTTGCGTATCGGCGATAAACTACACTCACGTTATCTCTTCCCGAGTCTCACAGTCTCAATCTCTGTAACTCTAAAGCATGAGGTTCAAGTCTGCGTATCTCAGACTGTGATATCACATTAAGAAGTTGATTAATAAGCCGTGGAAATTGATTTCGCGTGGTATCGGTCTACGTACGCCGAGATAATGATGAGAGACGATAGAGGACAAGCAATAAGATGACATCGAGTGATGAATTAGTTCCCGGTATCCCTGAATTTTTTTTACTACCTGTTAAATATTTTTTATCTCCGCTGCATTTTAAAAAAACTATTTATTTATTTATCTAATAAATTGGATTAATTTGCATCTTGCGGGCTCAGCGCTGACATCTTGGGGGAAATAAACTCAGAGAGAGTTCTCACGTTTGTGAGTTTCACATGTTAATTTTCTACTTGAACGAAGAAGAGACAGCATGGAAAAAAAACCATAAGCTAATTTTTTTATTAATTTAATCCACTCCAATGATTTTTCGCAATGGAAAATAAAAATTTTGACTTAATTATCAACATCATTAATTATTTCATTTAATTTTATCTTTTCTCAATAAAGTTAAAAAGAAATCGGTCTCGATTTAAGTGAAAATGCTCTGAAAAAAATTACAATGAGGAATAATAAAATTGTACTAACTAACTATTGCCAGCGATTTTCCGGCGTTCCCATTCGTTAGGATCAAATCCAAGGCGTGTTGCGGTTGCGGAATTTATACAAGGTGATAGTTAAGCGGGAAAAATATATCTAGAAGCATAGTTAAAGAAACAATGGCCATATGATTTCTCGCGTGCTGTTGAGCTACGGCATGCATTATGCATCATCGTCGTAGCCTTGTGCCGTTGTTTTATTTTTATTTTATTTGTCTCTTCATTCTTTTACTATTATTATTATTATTGTTATTGCCATTATTATTATTATCAAGAATCACAGAGCATAAAGGATGAGAGGTAGGAGTGTCATCGTATCAACGCCCTGTTCTTGTTCGCGCCTCACTCTCTTATTCTACTTCTCAGCATCAGTCCCGCTACGCTTTTTTATCAGCCTATCCAGAATAATTACATCCGAAGACAGCAACTCAACCGTAGACATTTATTGCCTTTAATCTTAGTCTAAATATTTACTTAAATATTTTCACGCCTGAAATTACATGGAGAGAAATTTTTAGTAAAAATTATCCAAAAAATTTTGATACTGTAAGGACATGTGGTATATATCGAAATTTTTTCCATGTACATTGTAAAGTATACTACTCGATAGCATGTAAATGAAGTGCGATTTCTACAAGCAACATTGTCAAAATTTAGTTACTGGCTAGATGTCATTACAGTACCAATTTTTATGGGTAATTTTTACTCAAAAATTCTCTGCGTATCAATTTATAAATATAACCTCATTTTTGTACATAGAAAAAAAAGGATTTCTTGGCGCAAAAAAAAAAATTTGCACCATCAAATGAAAACAAAAATTTTCTTGGGGTGAGTAAAAATTTTTTGCGCCCCGAAATCTTTTTTTTTATGTGTATTTTAATTTTTTTTACTTCTGTTCTTGAAGAAAAAAAAAATGCAGAAATTGTTATTGAAGATTAAGTTCATTATACCCTTAGTTAATGGTTGCGCAACGATACCATTAGGGCTATTTATGGAAGTTATTACAAGAGTGACTTTGAATACGTTTAATCTCATGGGTCACGGCGGGGTACGGCGTCTTAACCGCCGCTAAATGGTTGAATTACATATATCGAACAGCCTAACTGAAAAATCTAAAATACTTTCTTACATTTCATCCTCTTTTTCCAACTGTGGATTACCCAAGAGCAAAAAAAATAAATAGACCATAAAAAAAACTTAACTGAAGTTCAATTATTTTAATTAAATTATTGAACTATTTATTTTTTGTGTAACAGAGATTCAGTTGTAGAGTAATAAAATAAAAAAAAAATGTCTGTATGATTGACTTTTGTGCACGTGCTGTAATGTGGTATGTGAAAGTATCTGTTGTTATGTCTGTAGTCGGTCAAGTCGGGGTAGGTAGAGAGTGAAGAAAGAAGAGAAAGAGTAAGGCGGGGCGCCCCCAATAACGAGGCACCCCCCGTGGCCGAACTAATTCCCCCGGATGACTCGCGAGCCAGGGCCCCGCGGGGGTCTGAAACAATGCGCGAGAAACGGCTCTCGAGAATAACAAAAAGAGCAAGAGAAACTATAAGATAAGTTAAGACGGATACGTAAGCCAAGCCGACGGCTTACGTTCTTCAGCTCCAGACTATTCGCTGATTCATCCACGAGTACTCGTCATCTTCATCCATCGTTAATCGTGGATCCGTATGCCTCGTTCTTTTAAAAATTGCACTCGAGACATCGCTTTCTTTATTTATCAAATCAAATTAAATATGCCATTGATTATTAAAATAAACAAAAAAAAATTAAGTTTATTAATGACTGAAATTATTTCTGTTTTAATAGCAAAAGCTTTAAATTCATAATTTTATTTATTTATTTATCAAATATATTATTTTTTATTCGTGGGATAGGAATGAAGATTCATAGGAGGGCGAAAGAGTTTAAAAGGTCTCAGTAATGAAATTTCGACGCCTTGGATATAGCGAACCGGTGCCGAGGAATGAATCGGTCCATTAGGATGACTCTTCAGCTTTCTCCGTACCAGCCGATGTACGAACGTCGTGTCATCGTGTTATTACGTTCTGTCGAACGATATATACACTCATCTTAACCTGACGGTGCATCGGCTAGCTGTAAAGCCAATATACTTAATCTATACGTAATAAACTCACATGTATATTATACACGCCGTATGATAGATGTTCTGTCAAACAAAATCACCGTAGATACATTCAAACAGTTATGATCCTTAATTTCTTTATACTGACCCATACAAGACTAGCCCATACAATTTTTTTATTTATAATTTATATACTTCACATAATCCAACAATAGTTCCTTTAGATTAAATTTTCTTTTTTTTTTTTTTTACACGGGGAAAAAATTTTTAATTAAATAGTTTGTTGAATCAATAGAATATTAATGAGGTTTTAGTGAAAGCAATTTTTACCATCGATTAAATAGACGATTTTTTAATAGCCAAGAGAAAATCGAGAGTACGGAGTCAGTGATATTTTGTGCTAAAAAAACTAAACAATGACGCGGAAACTTGAGAGCTCTGAGTGCATCTCCACCTACGAATTAATCGTAGATTCACGTCACGTACCCGTAAGTATCGTCGTATCATATACATGTTTCCTCCGACAGACACCGTTACGACCTCCTCTGATCGTCATCCTCTTATACACTTATTCTTTATACCCACATGTACAGTAAACTTTAAACTTGGGGTATACCCTGTTCAACGTAGCTATCACCAGTGAAATCTAGAAGTGCGTCCGAGCTATCGGTTCCAGTTTTCGGTGGCGCGTCTCTCCTTTACACCACTGGTTCTTTTATAGCGTACGCTTGACGACACACCGAAGAAAAGGGAGAATAGCAGTAGTATTAAAAGATGAATACGAAGAAGACAAAGAAGAGAAAGGAGAAGAAGAAGAAGAAGCTTTCAGAAACTCTTGACGTCATGTAAATCGCGTGTCCTTTACTCTGTTCCCCGAGTCACCCGCGTAGGACGTTAATGTATGGGAGCTCGCATTCTGCTGCCTCGTAGCAGCTTGATGCTCACGAAATTCACCAGCGTTCCTTGCGCACTGGGTCCGCGAAGCGAATAGGAAGGCGGCGGCGGTCTTTTTCGGCTGGTAAACGTCAAGAATGTGGAAAACTCCAGATACCCGACAAGTGTGCGCGCCGCTGTCCTGCGGCGCTTGAGTTGCTGAGTAAAATAAAACAAAAAAAAAAGCAAATGTATGACCAAGAGAAGCTGGAGTGAAGAAAGACCTGGAAGCTACTGGAGAACAAAAATAACCGGGACAAGAATAAGAGCAACGGCATCACGAGACTTGACGACATCACGCAGAAAAGACATTTTGTTATTCTCTCATTCGTTGACTTGTGCTCCTTTTTTCGTAAAAATTTTTTTTATTTTTTGTGTACAGTAATTCTTTTCTTTACCTCAACATAAAATTCAGCTCTTACGTTCATCTCCTTCCTCTTTATTTTATTCAGCTGTTTTTTTATTTATCTTTTTTTGGTGAGTTACGGGAGATTTTTACGATAACGCTCGAGTCCAAAGGCACTTGTGCCCCGTCAACGAGATCCATAAATCCAACAATTTGTCCTGATGCCTGTCTCTCTACTCGTGTTTTCATCTCTCAGTCGATTCGATCCACGATCATCCGTTTTTGCATAATTATGCCGGATCCACATGTCGATATCGCGCCGGTTACTATCCACAAGTGTATCTCATAAAAAATTTCAATATTTAACGTTTCGTCGACAACAAAATAACACCAGAAAATAAATAAATAAAAACAGTAAAAAACTTTTAAATACAAGATAACACTTGTTAATTAAAACTAATGTGTTTACATCAACACACACTCGATCTCTCTTATTAAGTGTTTCATTTATATTTAAATTTTTTATTTTTTAAATTATCTTAATAAAAAGCCTCAGGTTCGGGATCACTGAGTGAGTAGAAAAATAGCGTCGTTGTAAGAGTTAGCGGTGCCTTTGTCCCAAAAGACTTTAAGAATTTAACCACCGAAAAGTCATTCCTGTACTCGTTATATATCTATCCTTTTATATATATATATACATATATATGTCGGCATGATATTTCACATTGGGTAGCGTACAGTTTGTCGAGACAAAAGAGTATGCGAGAGTCGTCGCGTCGTCCAGCGAGTTTCAGCGAGTGTTTTATTAGGAGCTAAAAGACTCACGCGACATAGCGGGCGCGTTTCGATCGACCACCGCGTTGGATCGCATACGAAATCAAAAGTCTCTTAAAAATTTTTTTACCAACATATTTTTACTTTATACATATATACATTTTTTTATCATCCCATCGTTATTACTGCTATTATTATTGAATATAATATAAATTACCTCAAGCCAATTAACTCTAGTGATTCAGACTTTACTGATGCAGAGTGGGCACTACTTGTAATTATCTTTGAAGCGGAAATTTCATCAACGTCCTCGCAATGTCTGGTTGCAAATTAAGTTGGTCCTTTGGGACATTTTGTATTTACTGATATACTGGCCCTTGCTGTGGCTGAATCTCATACTTGTGATGATGCTCCTGAACCTTCACTGGATATTCATCACTCATGCATTCGTCGGTAGACAGGACAGACGAGTGTTTTATTGCGAGTTAAGTTCCCGAGACATTGCCGGCGTGTTTCGATGACCACCGCGGACCGCATACATAATCGAGGTCTACTGACTTCGGTGGTATCTTACAGTTTGTTTCGCCTCGCGGTCTACAAATGATAATAATATATAGATGGGGAAAAATGGTCAGACCTAAATTACTTTAATTTATTCATAAATTATCGGTTTATGTTTCTGCGCAGTGATAATGGGCTTGAAAACGAGGAATGGAATAATAGATGGTACCCAGCAGCATTTTATCGATCACTGAAGGAGAGAAAAAATCGTGATGTATTCCTTGGCCTCGTAAAAACATTCATCTCATGAAACAATCATGAAGTTAAATTTGAATTTTAACTCAATGTTTTAAAAAATTAAAATACTTAAAAAATATCATGGCCAAAAATAGAAGTGAGCCAATTGCTTTTTTTTTTTTATTTTAAATGAAGAAAAAGGTGGAGTATTACGGGATTTTTAAAAGAGTGAAAAATAAAATAAAGTATTTTTCATCGAGTGGAAAACGTTTAAAAAATTTATTTTGTAAAAATTCACGTGTAAAATTTTGAGCTCAGGAAAATTTCATTAGTAGAATTATAGCGGGAAAAGTATCACAACCCAGTTTCAAATTTTTCTATGGTATTTCAGGGTCCAATTGTCATTTGAGCCAATACGTACCCGGAAAAAAATTTTAGTTGCTACGACAGCAGCTATAGTTGAGTTTACTACAAGTTGGAGAGAAGAATTTCCAATTCCAACTTAGAGTAACATCAACTACACGTGTAGTAACACTACAATCATAAATGTTTACTACAATATTTAGTCATCAGTACTATTTATTTAGAATCCTTTACTACACGGAGAGAAAAAAATGGGAATTTTTCCAATTTTACTTTGGGAAAATTCCTTTGTTGGCATTGTAAATTTTATTATGTCAACATGTGAATTGTAACTATGTTACATGGTAAATTTTGCTTTGTTACATAGGAATTATTCCTATATTGACAATGTAAATTTTCCTATATCAACATTGTAAAAATAACTATGTAATATAGGAACAATTCCCATGTCAATATAGAAGAAATCACTCCAGTAACATGGGAAAAATTCCTATGCTGATAGTGAAAATACCCATGTCAATAAAGGAATTTCAGCAATGTTAACAGAGGAATTTTTCTATGTCTACATGGAAATTTTTCCAATGGCAACATGGAAGATATTCCTATAATATATGGGTAAAACTCCCATAAAATATGGTTATATTCCCATTTTTCCCTAGTAAAATTTCCCATGTAAATAAAGCAAAATTAGCCATGTCAACAAGGGAATTTCTCCTTAGTAAAATTGGAAAAATTCCCATGTTTTTCTCTCCGTGTACATATTGGAATACCCGCTACTAAAATATTTTACTACAGTATTGTGGTTGGAAGAACCACATTTATAAATTTATATAATTCATAAACATCATGTTGATATAGGCAATAGTCTATAAATAAAAAAATTTGAATTTTTTTAAACCTAAAAGATATTTTAGTTAAAAATTTTCAAGCTTCTGTTCTATTCCCCTTGGCCTGTATTTAATACAACAAGTCCCCTTTTTATTTTTAATAAGTAAAAAAAAGAAAATTATCATATATTCATCAGCAGATAAAACTCACAACGACTTGTTTATAAATTACTATTATAAATACCGATGATGAAAGTTCAACTATGTGTCTTATCAGCGACATTTTGACAGCTACAAATATTTTCACACTCAAAACGATTAGATATTACGTTAAATTAGTTATGATAATAATCGAGATTATGATACAAGATTATAAGATTATAATTTAACAAGATATTAAACAATTTTATATAAAATATATTCAATATTTACTATACAAACAAACAAAAAAAATTAATTAAATACATATGTATATATTAGAAATCCAATATCCATGAGCTCAAGACTGTCTTGCCTATTACGTGCGTTTACTAAATACGAGGACACTTAACTTTTATCTTAAGCCTGAGGTATAATTAATTTTGACCTTTTATTTATTAATCCACACCATAAGTAATATAATGAAATTACACACCATCTCATCCTTTGATTTGGACTCTCAACACGTCTTTTAAAACTTCATATGTGTATGTATATATACATACACCTACCAAGTAACTTTGTGCATCTATATGTACTCAGTGTGCATGCAGATCTTCTCAGTAATTTAATAAGACACTCCTTGCAGTCCGGTCACCTATCGCGTTACAACGTCGAAACTTATCCTCTGGTTTTCTGCTTGCTGTTACATACACATGATTATGTGTACACAATCCATCGGGCTCAATTAACGACAATGAATTTAATACACAAATTATTTATACCTTTTATTTTAATTACACATACATACATACATTTCTATATATTATTTACTGTCTATTCAGTAAAAAATAAGTGATACTGAAGTTAGTCGACGTCTAATAATTTTTGGATTTTTTTTTTAAACAATAAATTATAAAAAAAAAATATTTGAAAAAATTGCACCTGTAGTTTTTTAAATTTTCTACACATGCATATTTTTAGTTTTTTTTTTTTTTGTAAAAAAATTCAAAAATTTTAATTGCAAACTTCAGGGTCATAAAAAATAATAACCCTGAAGTTAACAGACGATTAGTAATTTTTGGATTTTTTTTTCCAACAAGTCAATTGCAAAAAAAAAAAAAATCAAAAAATGCACATGTAGAAAATTAAAAAAAGTATAAGTGCAAATTTTTAAAATATTTTTTTTTTTATAACTTGTCATTTTTAGAAAAATCTAAAAATTATTAAACGTCAGCTAACCAGTATCACAAAAAATAATATATATATCTTTAACATAACACATTAAGACGTGAAATATTAATTAAGTAATATTAAAAAAAAATGTTTTTTTTCTTAAGTAACCCAGTAGACATATTTTAAATTTAAATATTTACATTTTTAACCACCTGTATTATATGCAGGATAATATCTCATTAATGCACATAAATATTTATTTAACAGATACATATAAATGTGGTGTGTTACAATGCGTGAAACGATTACCCATTCTTTAAAGTAATAAAAGATAAAATAAGTATAAATAAATAAGTAAATAATAAAAATAAAATAAATAATAAAAAAAATTAAACAGTATCGGTACTGAGAGAAGAGAAGAGACGAGTAGTATAGTATATAGATGCTGGCAGGAGAGTACGTATAAATGTATGCAAAATAATAACGCGAAATCGCGATGTTGGAAGCACGAATAAGAAGAAACGTGTGGAGGACATAGTATATACACTTGATGTAGAGGTAGAGTTTGTAGTGTCTTGTGAATGTTTAAGTTTTACGATATGTTACCTTACGACTTGTATATTATATATATACATATTTTTAGCAGAATACAAACGCGATGGGTGTATTGTACACACTAACAACCGAAACGGCAACCGGAGAATATCCCACGTATCGAAATGGCGCGGGCCCGGGCGTTTAATGCATAAATATGTAAATAATGCACGGCCGCGGGTATTTTTCATCGGGTCCGCGGGACCAGGACGGTGGCACCTAACTTATGGTCGTGGCTTCGGCAGGACCGGCTCGATGCCATGCCGCATGTGAGGAGAGAACGCTGTGGACCAACGGCTTCTCTTTCCCGAGATGTCGTTCTTCTCTTAACCGCGAATCTATCCTCGAACTACACACACTCTCGCGCTCCCCCTACGCCTTATTCATTCCTTTATTTCTTTTTTTATCTACATATTATTCTTTTATGTTTTTGCTGACTGTCCCACTCACTCCTGCTATCAGCATCCAAGGAGCGAACCAGCCGGGCAGCCAGAAACGACATAACAAGCATTTCAGAATATTCGATCCTAAGTCGATATACCAAAAACTCTCTCGCTTGCACGTGTCGACTGTCTCGCGTTCTCGACACTCGATTCTACGCTATATATTTACATATATTTTATCTTCACTGTAATATTTCAAACCCTATCGATTCATATTTGCTATTTAAACACACCCTATATTTTTTATTATTCCATATATATATAATATAAAAAATAAATTATCAATTGAGGAAAAAAATTAGTTGCATCTTAAATTTATACAGTAATACGAAGTATATTGCAATATATAAGGGAGTCTGAATGCAGGGGACAAAAAAAAATAAAATAAATATGTCCAGCACGATCTCCGAGACGTTCCAATGTGACAAAAATAAATTGTTATATTGTTTTAACAAATGAAGGAGCCGCGCATTCATCCGCCTTCATCTTAACATCCCTCTTGCTCTCCCTCTCGACTGCTGGCTACTCAGTTACTTTTATTTTATTTTTTATTTGTTTATTTTACTAAATCTTTTTGGTGTGCATCCAACCGCCAGCATACATATTATGTATATGGATCCACTCCCTCACCCTCACCCTCTACCTCTACCTCGACCCTTTCCTCGTTCTCTTACTCCACAAATGTGTCTCTGTAGCCGCGCGAAGCACGTGTTTTGCCAGTTGCTATTGTTTTCTGTATGATAAATGCTCAGCGGCATCTCTCACGAGCGATACTACACACTATATATTGTATATTAGAGTGTAAGTGCGTCTCGCGATATATTTTAAAACGCGCCGCATCACAAACCCATTGAATAAAAATATAAATAAATATTTACCCTACAGATAAGACCAAATACGTGTACTGTAATATTAAATATAGACAATCGGCTAAATGCTTTTGCTCATATCTTTTTATTTTTAGTACTCATGGAGTTAAAATAAAATGAAATATCTGTTACGCTGATTGTGAGTGAAAGCAGTGACATTTAAGTCCTTGCATGCGAATCAGTCTCGGGTTTAATTTAAAAATAAAATTTTTTTTAACATTCGCTGTATAAGCAAATAATGTACGCGCGCGCGATATCACCAGGGGGTCGGTAAAGACTCGGCACACATAAGCATAAACATATAAACACTTGGATATATAAGTTGGTAGCTTCTGAAATCCGTGGCTGATCCAGGGGCGATAGTGTTGGGATACCCAGCGGGTAGTCTTGGCTACTACCACACTATGGTACACCCATCCACCTAACCGATCTCCACCGAGCTACTAGAGTAGAGCTCTGTAAACCTATCGTGACGTTTAAACTCACGACGAAACAGCGGCCATTATAATGTGTGTGCCTAAAGCCCATTTTATTTTATCATATTGGGTATACTCCTTAGTCTGTTAACCAGAGATCAACTGGCCAATAATAATTCCCATTTATTGTTGTCGCTGCTCGTTTAGAGCGTGACCAGGTGGCAGATGAGCTATCGCTCCAATTTTCTTCAGCACATTATTTTTTATAAATATTTTATAATAATAATAAGGATTTTATAAAATATGTATCTATACTTTATGGATTTCCGGTGCATTCAAGTATTGGATTAAAAAATACGATAATAATATTACGATTTATGGAATGTATGTACGTATTTATCGAACTGAACATACTTAGATCGAAAGTACTTGACAAAATATGAAAAAAAAAAATTTCCATAAATTTTATTTTGTGCAGCGATTAAAAATAAATAAGTGCCGCAAATTGTCACGGTGGTCTTTACACGTGAAAATGGCTTGAAAAATAATTCCAGGGTAGTAATAGAATTCGACGGGGGTCCCTCATCGCAGTTTAGACACGATAAATCTAGAGGGGAATTAATTGCCATTGGACGCTGTCGAGCGTCCGGGTCTCGGCTGGTTTTGGGTCCTGATCCCCACACTCTTAAGCTTCTGCTGGTGGTTCCTCTTTTACTTGTTTGTTCTTTATTGTCTCTTTCTGCTCCACTACATCGAGAATCAACAAACAGCGTTTGCTGTCTTTCTACACTAAAAACAAAACAAATATAAGAGAGAAAGAGAAAGCAAAAGAAATAAGAGAAGAGTATACTCTGGCATTTACCATCAGTGTGTCCCTCTTGTGTAGAGTCTGGAGAGACTCATGAGTCCTCTCACTCGAGGCCTCCTGTAGCCACTGCTCTAACTGGTTGACATCCTACAAATAAAATCAGCTCGAGGAATGCCCGCGACGACACGGGGCCTGTGGGATCTTCTCTCGCAGAAGGCTTCCTTCGAGTAGTCGTATCGAGTAGGAACACTGGACAGCATCACAGCACAACTCGGACGATGAGCAAGACGAGGACACATATCGACGTGAGCAGTGACCAGAGGGTGAGAAGAGAGGAACTTGCGGAGCCATGAGATGTAATATATGGCAGTCTTAAGACAACGGTTAGATACCTGGCCAGTGGGTAACTTGGTGTATACCTTCACCTTACCAGTCCACCAACACTTGCTATGCACTATACACTCATCTCTACTTGTTTATATGTATACATATATGTATAAGTCTCTGTCTCTTAAGAATTCCCAGGACAGCCAGATACTTCTCCAGTAAGTGTAATACTCGTACGTGTATATAAAATACAGGGACACAGCCACACCTGGATTGCGTCCAGACACTCTGGAGACTGCAGGCGACTTGATTAACCTTCTTTCGTGTCTCACTGGCCTCGATTAATTAATTGTGTCAGAACATAGAGCTCGAGATAACAAAAATCCCCACAGCTTGACCTAAGGGTTTAGGCAGGTCAGATTTGTCTCTGCATAGCTCTTGTCTTCTCTTCAGAGAACTTCAAGACCATTGGCAAGCTCTCAAAAATACTCAGGAGAGAAGTGAATGAAAAAAAAAATAAATAAGTTAACGAATAAATAAAAAATGAAGGTGGACCCACAGCAAGACAAAAGGATGCTCCCAAGCGACTGCTCGGTTGAGAGAACAAGAGCCACTTGGCCGAGCGAGATGAAAAAAGAAACGGCGCGAAGGAGAGAATGTTGTTCGACCGTTGAGTTTGTCACTGTTGGAACATACGCTGAGACCGTAAAACCCATAGGTCCCAGGTTCAGGGCGTCCCGGAAAGAACGCATGGGAAACAATAGCCCGCGGAATACTCATCCAAATATTTAAGCAGCCAGCTATACCACAGTAACGCATGCTTTTGCGGTTATTTATCGCAGGTGTGGGAGTACGTAGTGAGTATGATAGCAGAACAAAATTGGCCAAAAGGAACTGGAAATTTTGATGTCGATACACATAAAGGCAATGAAATTTATTTAGTTAAAGATAAATGCTCAAGTCTTCTCTGAGGTGCATTCCCTAGTTGGTAATGGCTCCACAAGTCCGGCAATTTAGCTACACACCGGCGGACAGGAGTATTGAGGACGATCAGTAGTAGACAAAAAGGCGGTGACTAAGTCCATCAATTGGCGGACGTTAAAGCCACCGGCGTTGGCATCCGTGCCGCCGCGGGTATCATCAGTGGGTACCCTTAAAGCAAAACGTTTCGCCTTTGGCACACCAACAAAAAATCCATCATAGCGGCAAATCTGGTGCCGACAGCCACTCCGCCCTGGACACTAATACATAACCAATTATTATAAAACGTTCCAGATGCGGTCCCTGGCTCCCTGAGGTCTGGTCCCTCACTCGACTCGCAGTTTGTTCCTTCGCGGCTCCGAGTGTCTCGTCCGTCTCACTAAAAACATCTCTCCCAGTATCCAGCATCCAACATCCACCAGCTAAATATACACAAACTCGATCAAACAACACAGCTTGTGTATTTAATTCTACATTTAAAAACCAAAACCCCAGCTCGAGCTTCTTCGCAACTGCACTGTTGTCTACTCACTAACTTACCCGATGGTTTATTCCTCAAAAATCAATCCGTGGACCAGATTTAAGAACAAAAGAAATCACATGAGTATTTGAAATTGTCAAGTCGAATAATAGATTGTATTGCTGCAATAAAAAACTAAAAAAATTTAACTCTGGCCAAGACTCAAAGGAGCGACTGTCGACTCCCAGCGAAGCCATCCACTTGGTCTTTTACTCTCTCGCGCTTATTCTCCTCTTTAAAAAAAAAAACAAGACTACACAGAGAGTAGGCAGTCTTTATATAATATATCTATACGCATTTAACGCACGTGTTTGTACGAAAGCTCTAAAGACTACGACGGTGGAGAACCACCGATACTTAAATCACTCTGGTCACTCAGCCTCGCGGCTCAGATTGATGTAAAGCCGTGTTTTACATTCAATTCAATTGGACAAAAAACTGCTATCTGTTGGCCCCAAGCTCTGCAGAACCCAGCAGCAGCAACATCAGCAGAAGAGCGTCGTCCACTCCCTGGGCCTACGTATCCTCCAGCCGCATTGTGTGTGCAGTGCGATTCTTTTGGCCAACACAACACACACCGCTGACCAAGCTTCAGTTCACTCGCGTCGATACTCTTTTTATTCGGCCTTTCATCTTTTTATTCCTCCATTTGCAGTGAATACAACCCGAGCCCAGCACCACAGCAGTCGATCCGACTCTCTCTCCCTCTCTTTTTCTCTTTCCCTCTTATTATCATCCTCTTTCTTCTGTACATAAATGTTGTTCGTTGTCTCCCCAGAAAGAGACCACTCGCTCCTCGTTAGACCACCGTTCACGGGTGATTGCCACAAAATTGTCCATTCAATGTCTCAAGTAATTTACCCCAATCACCAAATGTACTCCATTGTATAAACATTTATAATAATAATAATAACAACAGTATACATTTATAAATTTAAAGTGTAAAATGATGAAATATATTTATTATAAATTGATTTATCCATCAAGTGTGATGATGATACTTGTGATATTGATGAATAAATATACAGTATACTCATCTCTATAATTGGATTGACGACAATGACATGTGGGAATTGATGATTCCTTATATATTGCACAGTTAGACGGGTTTAGGCTTATAGAGCCAACTCTTGAGCAAAGCAGTTAGGTGACTCAGTACGTGCTCTTGACATCAGTACCGCTTGCAGTGTACCGCGACGCCATTTGACGCAAATTGCGAGGGGCCGCTATCGCGCGGCAGTCACGTTTATACTTTATTCTTCAGTTGAGCACACAGTGTGCCGCTGAAAAGCAACGACTCAACGACGGACGGCATTCCGCTACTGTCACTTGAGACGATCTCTTGTGAAAAGACATCGCTCCGATCCACAAGCAGACAGAGGAGAATAAGAGTAACCAGTGACCAGTGACCAGTGACCAATAATCAGCAAGCAGTTGTAGGTCTCTTGCTAGCTTAGGTCAATACCGCTTTATCGTCCTCATCCCCGTCTTCCTCTTCCTCTTCCTTCTCGTCTTTGGCTCTTATACGACCGGCTAGTAATAGTAATCCATGCCTTGAACCTGTCGTCGAGGAAAGTCAACAGTAAACTAGCCGGCTTATCTCCACCCTGCCAACGCGAGCCCCATAAAAATGTTTAATGCAGAAAAAGGACCTCGTAAAATAAAGAATTTCTTAAAATAATAATAATAATAATAATAATATCAGTAATAAAAAAATGTGACAGTAGTTCAGGTATTTTATAGTCACATCTTTGGGTTTTACGAGTCGCGAGGTGACAACTATAGATACAGGAAACGATTCGTCATTACTGAGAAGTAAATCGTCGCCGATTGGGGTGTCAGCGTAATTTTTTTTTTCTTTTAGTTTTTGCGAGATGGCGAGACTCGGCGAGGATGAGAGCCAGCTCGAATGCCAGAAGAAATGTAAGATCGTCATCTTGCAGGCGTCGACCTGTCTCCTGAGTTTCTACTCACGAAAGATTGAGAAGAAAGAAGAAGACTTGGGCTCAGAGGCAAATCTTTAAATGAATAACAAAAAGCTCTGGAGAACTGGCTGTTTACACGAGGACGTTTGTATGCCGAGAGGACCTGCTGGCTGATGGTGAGAGAGAGCTGCGGGTCCACCCCAACGTACACTACGTCCAGGAGACTCGCTCGCCACGGCACACGATTTTTAAACTGGACCGGCAGGGAATAAAACAGGAGGGACACTAATTAGTGATTCCAGGAACTGAGAACACGACCGTACCGTGCGGTCGTCTCGTTCGTGAGCGTGTATAGGGTGGGTCTGGTGGGACTCTGTCCAGTTGGCTAAATCGCAGGAACAACCGAACAAGCGAATGAGACCAGGCAAATGTAAGACAAAGATATTCATCTACGGGTTGGCAAGCGAGAGAGCGAAAGAGAGAAGCGAAGAGAGAGAAAGAACGAGGTATAAAATGATTAAAGATGAGGGAGGAAGTGCCTGAAAGACATTTAAAAGATTAAACGATAATAGTTTAAATTGGGAAAAGAATTCTACGAAATTTGCTTGACAATTTGGTCGATACCTACTCAAACCACACTCTCTCATCGCAAACGAGATATTCTACGAATGTTGAGACGAGTTTAATAATCTTATCAGACGAGAACCATGTAGGACACGATGTGTTTTTGATACCAAATCCTGACTACCTGCTTCAGACTCACGTTAACTCAACCTCGGATGCTGAGAAAAGTATTCGAGTTGAGTTTATAGTCAACGTGCTATGGGTGCTCCTGCCCAAAGCTGTCTCTCCTTTCCGTACATCGTTAAATAGAAAAAACAAAAAAAAAGTTTATCTTATTTTTTGTCTTATCGATTTTTTAATGTCCTTTTTTATTTTTTATCATTCACTGTTTTATTTAATTGAGACTTGTTTTTATTTTTAGTAAACGAGTTTTGGTATCATCTTCGAAAGAGACCGAATCACCTGGAGTCTGGAGCTGAATTAATTCAACTTGCATTCATTTATATTTTCGAGACTAAATAAATTCTTCAATCAATTCAATCTCGAGTTTTTTTTTTATTAGTAAAAAAATTTAATAATTTAAAAATGTCAAAATTATTTGCCGCGTCAGACGTCATGGGATAGATCAAACGAAATAAGTAGGGCATGACATTGAAGATGTCGATAGATGTTAATAATATATTATAAATATATATACATATATACAAATAGTGAATGAAACACTAACGAGCTGTGATTATAAAGGGAGAGGTTGTAAGAAAGAGAGCCAGCATTTAAAACTATTGGTAATGCCGACAACGTAGAGTAAACTCACGTCAGAATACGAATACACGTACGAGGGTCCATCAATCGTATCTGGGTAGAAGAGGAAAGAACGCGACCTCCCGCGACGTTTCTCATCTTCTCACCATTCTCAATCTCGTACCTGTGCTGAGCTCGCACAGCTAATATGTGATAGTGTAAACGAATTACCTATCGATCGCCGTACGAACGTTTCCCATTCTAAGCGCTCTCTTATTCACATTCACTAAATACAATATTTACATTCATCCTCATGATAACTGTTTATTATTTTTTTTCAGCCCGTTTACCTGACCAAGAATTATCTCACATCTGCTGATAAATTTGACACTTACAAATATACTTTTTACTTTTATTTCTTAATATAATTATCACACATGTAATTGATGATCAATATGAGATATAGAAAAAAAATATATATTTATCAGAACATGAACAAGATTAAGTGAGTAAATTTAAATCCTCAAAGTATTTTGTATATTTAAAATTTATGAAAAAAAAAAAATTAGCATGTCTTTACACATAAATTATAAATTTTTCCGAGTTACTTCCTGACAGTGGTTTCTTTGTGGCATTGGAGCAGGCGACCCAGACAATAGACACTTACCAACGGCGAGTGCGATAACTTTATACAGAGTCAGGATAAGAGAGAAATAGAAGAAAAAAATAATAATAATAATAATAATAACAATAAGAGGAAAAATAATAAAAAGAAGAGGAATAAGGTGCCGAGGAGAAAAGGTGAAGACGAGTGGGAGAGAATGCAGGGGGAAAATGTTTGAGGGCGCGAGAACGAGAGGCGTGGAAGATCACGACTTACCCATATAAAATACATTGGCCGCACATTCACGACGGTAATCAAACCCGTAAATCCGACAAGGTACCAAAAATAAAAGCCTCTTGTCTGCTCTCTGCTGAGGTGAACGTTTATTTTTTATTATTTTTTTTTAGTAATTTTTTTCTTCACGCTTCAGATCAACACGGAAGTCTGACATCAATGATACGCTTAGTTGGAGGAGACATATCTTGATCTTTCTAATATAATAATATGATCAATTGATCTTGATCATGATCGTGATTATGATTATGATTATCATCAAAAATCCGCTTGAGGGACGAGCGAGCTGTTGTAGCTGTTGGCTGGTTGCTGATGTGTATTTGTAAGGCCACAGTGGATAGAGAAAAATTTATTTATATATTTATATATTTATACTTATATATATTGCTGGCCGTCATTTGATTACCGATGATGACCCAAGTAAAGTAGTTTGAAAGCAGTTAACTCTCGCGGATTCAGCATTGAAATTTGCTCGCGGTATACAGTCAGCGTTATTCCGAGCTCTTCAATGTGGGCGGAGTAATGCACGAGCAGTTATCGAAGCTTGCCAATAAATCTACGCCTTAACTAGAATTCGCCTCGAGTTACGATCAAGAAGAGAATAAGAGTAAGAGTAAGAGTATAGATATATAAAGAGTTTTTAAATATATAAGAGTGCGTTTTAGCTGCAGAGAAGGCGGGAGGCGTGTTGTTTCTTCACGCTTTCGATAATCATTTTTTTTTTATTTTAATTTACTTACTTATTTTTACCCTTTTTTTCATCAATTAAGGAACTAGTGATAAATAACGTCGCTGGAAATGGTAATTGGTTGCAGTTAAAAAATTAAATTAAACCGCGAGTTGCTGGTGTGGTTTTAGTAGCAGCGGCGGAATCTCATACTACTAGATTTGTCATTGATTCGTACTAGTCGATGGGCCAGAGTAACATGCGGGCTAGGAAGTGGCCGGACATTTTATCAAGATGTCAATACTTGTGGAAGGTATGAACTAGTGCATACTATATAATTTTCCTTCCTTTGTATATAAATTTAAAATTATTTTTAAAATTTTCCCTCTTCACTCTCAATATTTAAACTAAAAAAAAAAAATTTTTTAATTTTATCCTACTCCATTTAAAAAAAATCATTAGATTTTAAAAATAAGTAGTAGAGTACACAGAAAAAAAGGATTTTTTAGCGCGAAAAATTTTTACTCCTAAAGAAATTTTTTCTAGTCCTAAGAAAAATTTTGTTTTCATTTTGTAATGGAAAATTTTTCTTACGCCAAGAAATATTTTTTTTCTGTGTATGCAATCACATACGGTTCAACACAACATATATTATAAATTGCATACAAAAATGATAGTTCTTAGTCAATGCGGAATTTTAGTGATTACTATTATAGTGTAGAGCCAATAATTGGATAACTGTGAGCTCGTACGGGAAATTGAGCGTAACTTGTTGAGGTACTCAATTGATGTGTGTACTTTACTCACCTACTGCACGAAATATTTATATATATATATAGATAAAAAAATAATTTTTAAATTAGCACATAATATAATTTAATAATTATTTATTTTTACATTTTAAAACGAGCTGATACTCTGAAATGCCTTCCATACGTACACAATGTACTCACTGGATATTTTATTTTATTATTTATTTATTTTTTTTTTCACTAACCAGTACCAATAAAATGAGATAGCGGGAGTAGAGGCATCGACGCGATCCTGAAACAACTATACTTATCGTGGATCGTGCCTCGAAGGTCTGCCGAAGAGAGCTTTAGTTCTTTACTTTTTTCCACTCTCTCTCTCCCTCAGATTCTCTCTTTTTAATACTTTTTATCTCTTTTTACAGTCCCGCTTCTGTAATTACTATCTTCGAAGCATTCTTCGATGTACTCCAGTTCGAGTTAACATCCAGATCGATAGATCCTTCACAACCTCGTCATCCGGCGTGATAACAATGTTACCGTCAATATAAATATACATTAAATAAGCAAATAAAAATTAAAAAAAAAATAATTAGTTATAATAGCAGACAAGTAATGAGGAGTTACAATTAATTGCCGAGTGCGTATAGAGAGACAGGATGCCCAGAAAAACGGGGATCTATTTATTGAGTTATCACTCGTGTTTTTTGTACCTGATATTTTTATTTTATTTAATAATTATTTGGTTTTATTTTTTTCAGTCCCATCATTCTTTAACGTGTATCGTGATAAAAAACACTGGACAATAATAAACAATGCGCGAAATGACAAGTAGAGCGGAGCTGCGGCATTTCGCGAGATCATATCTTCTTTTACGTTGTACAGTATATATATTCTGTGTTGTGTTGCGAGGGCAATCAATCATTTGCGGTGGATAAAATATAAAATACGACGAGACGAGGCTACGGGTACGCTTGTACACTATGCTGGGTTTTATTTATTTGCACGGTCATGCAAACTACCCTGTGTGCCACTACGATACAAACAACACATATTACATTATACTCTACACAATGCTCTCTTACGCGCGAGCTTATAACGAATTAACGTATTTTTCACACGCAACTACCGGACGAAGGTTTGATTAGTCTTTGCTGCTACTAAAGCCAATTATAATACTCCCACGTACATACATTTTACTTTCAATGATTTTACACTTTGTAATTGTTGATGTTCAAAATTTTAAATAAATTATACTTTAAATATTTTAATATCGAGAATTAATTACTGAAAATCAATTACTCGGAGTAAAAAATTAGGAGTGAATTCGGAGTGATTACAAATTTTATTTCAACCCGAATTCACTCCGTCACTCAGAGACTCCTGGAGTTTTAAAAAAAAAAGTCACTCCACATACAGAGTAAATAGGGAGTTTTTTTTCATTTCATTCATATTTCAAATTAAATGTAATTCAAAAAATTTATTTAGTTATTGAAAAATTCAATTCTTCAAAATTCAAATTTATTAAGATTTCAATTGACAAAAAAAATTTATTTTTAAAAATTAAAAAATTTTTTTTTATTTTATTTGATATTAAAAAATAAATACTCTGCCCAAATGAAATAATTATTTGATTGATGATATGAAAAATAAAAAATTAGGATTAATGAATGATTCGAAACTGTCAATTTATTTTTTTTAATGACCGAAGATGAACATCTAGTTGTTAGTATGATTGTAAAATTAAACATTTAAAGTTTGCGATATTCCGAAGCGTATATATGTATATATCCAAAGATTAATATCACAAAATGAGTGAATAAGGGTCCTGTAAAACTCTTCGTGGGATCTTACATTAATCCTTGGAGAGTACAGCGATATGAGCAAGAGGACTCTCAAAATTACCGGTCGTTTCATAATGATGCCTTCTGTCTTCCGTGATTGATGCTACTCACAGTATCTTGTATCGTTCGAATATAAACTCTCTCGGAATGGTATGGGTAGTTGACTACTGCTTGTGCTTATTAAACTGTTTCGTATTTCACGTCGACGCTTAACACGCCAAGATAATACTGAGTCTGTATAAGTGTGTGATAAATGTCCATGTGTCTTTGTCGCCGGCATATAATCCAGAAGATACCATTGCATATATATTTCTGCATGAGTATATAATATAAAGACACATGTATTTACCAAGTATATAAATATATATATACATATAAAACACTAGCATGCTGTGGGTATATAAAAGATCGATGCGCAGTTTAAACTTTTTAATAAGTGTCATTCCGCGTACTTGAGACCCAGTCTACACGCCAGTATAGCCAGTAGCCAATGCTCATTAAGTACTTTATAAGCAACATACATTACACGTTTTCTGCGGCTACTGAAAATAAACACCCTCTTATTTATTTATGTAACATCAGCTCTCTTACTTTATTTTATTTAAATTCAAAAGTAATATCGATAGTTAGTTTATAATTACCGCCCTATGAGTTTCCGTCTTGATTAATTTTTTATTTATTTGTTAATTATTTTATTATTAAGATTTGCTCTTGATGCAGTAAATCCGGTTTTGAGAAGACCACCCGGTAGACAAGTGCAACCAGGCGCACGCTCTCGCACCAAACAACCGCACCAACGTCGGCGAATCTCCAGGTTATTATTTTCACCAGTTATCGAATTAGTTGTTGTTGGCTTAACGGATACTCCCAGCATATACATTTATTTCTTATGGCCAACACTATCATATGAAAAGGCCTTTTATACGAACTGTTATATATAACAATATTCTTCAGCAAAGAAATTGACCTCTCACATCCGCGCTTTTTTTTTAAACAAGAATCTGTGAGATAAAATTTTCTTATTTTCAAGATCTTTGGATTTATACTGTACCTACATATTGTAGAAATATAAATAAAATTTACGCAGAGCTTTCAAATTCGTTTATGTTTCCCGCTGTTCTTTATTTCTCCTATTTATTTAATAAATTACAGTTCGAAATTAGACTACACCTATTTTGGATTGTAAAAAATTTTGACGTGACTTTACTATTTTCTTTAATAAATCGATTAAATCAGCGAATTGAATAATAGAATAATAATTTTTACATACTTACGTGCATTTCAAAGTAACATTGGAGCTAATTTTCGTATTTTATGGTTAATACCGAAAATTTCCATTTTTATCAACTTCTCTAATAAAGGATTAAATTTATACAAAACTCCAAAAATTTCTCATACAAGAGTTCCAAAAACGGAGCCCTGCTTTAAAATTTTTGCGAAAAAAATTCCAAAATTTGGTAAGATATCAATTTGGAATAAAATAATTTAAATCTAAAAAAAAACCAAAACCTATTTCATATTCTATTAATAGAAAAAAAAAATAATAAATCTTGTTAAGAATAAAAACAGTGATTTAGTAAAATATCAAAGCGCAGAATAACTCAGAATTAGTCTAATAATCACATAAATGCAGAGCAGTGATCAGTGATTTTCGCATATGCCCGGAGCACTTATTCTATAGACATCATAAGCCCTTGAGGTCTTGATTATCGTCTCGTCTTCTCTTTTACATCTACATAAATCTTTAACATAAAAGTTTATATACATGAGTGTAAAGTTTAGCAATTTAACTATTCTTCCCCATACCAGTCTATATCTAAAACTTATACAAGCTCGTTGCTCATCGTCATCGTGTACCTCGTTGTTGGCGTACCGATTACAGCTCACTCGTTATGTTACTGCACTACCTACAACCTACAACCATCGTACATACTTATATTACTATACGTAACTTAAAAAAAAAAAAAACAGATTATTACTGTGATTACCCGCGCATAATGCAGCTACACGTATACAGCCCCGTTCTACAATTTATTATTGAATCGCCGTAATAGTAGTTATCGTATATACTCTTCTATACTTTTTCGTCTCAAACAACCAAACCAATATATAAATATATATGTACATATATACATACTCTTTCAACGCGGTATTCTGAAAATTGGATACTTATCTCCAAATACTTATACCCATATTCACATACTTATACTTATATTACTTATAATAGTCATGTATGTAGAATAAATAAAAAAAAATTATTAAGAAAATTGAGTTAGTGGAGAATTCAAAATTTATGTTTAATCAATTTTTTATTTGTATTCACTTTTAGGCTGGTCGTTGATAGTTTTTTTTAATCAAATAATAAAAGTCTGTTCAAATTTTTTTTTTATTGCAATAATTATTTATTGATTTATTTATTCAATTTTGCGACACATATTTTTATCTAAAGATGGAGCAGAACACAATGTAACCAAATGTTTAAATATCGTTAATAAAATATTTTTGAATTTATATGTAAATAAATATCACGTCTCTAAATGCCAAAAAGGCATAAGTTCATGTATAGATTTACTTTAGAACCTAAAGGAGGGCCAAAAAAAAATATTCTAGACTAATCGCATTAAAATAACGTGAAAAAAATAATTTGATATAAAAAAATAATCAAAACCAAAAATACTGTCTATTATTCTTATGCCTTTTTGGCATCAGTCAAAAAATAATAATTGACATCAAAAAAACATGTGATTAACCCGGATAATTATTTGAGCTCAACCCGCAGTCAAATTGAGTATAAACTCCGAGAAGCGTGAGTTCAAAAATTGTTTGCAATGAGAGCTGTCTAGAGAGCCAACATTTCAGTTCAAAAATTTGTATTAAATTTTTTATGATGTCAATTATACATATACTTTTATTGAGGTATTTGTTGCTCAAATTTTATGTCCGAGTCCCTATCCAAAAATTCCCATAGAATCCACTCAACTGCGACAAAAACCGCATAGAAACCAATACAGTCTATAGGATTCTATGCGGTGTTTGTCGCAGTTGAGTGGATTCTATGGGAATTTTTGGATAGGAGTGATATTAAAAAACAATTTATATTCAACATCTAATCAAATTTGTAATTTGACAACTAGATGACCCGAGCGGTACAAACAAATTTTTGAATTTAAGTCAACAATTTATTATCATGTAACTAGTCGTTAATTTGAGTTCAACAAAAAGTTACCAATTTTTTCTGCCAGTTGAAGAACCAAAAAGTTTAAACGTCTACTTTACATCATTCGGATGTAAAAAAAATTTTTAATCAATTTTTTGAGCTTCCTCTGATTATCAGATAACTCATGTCATTTTTTTTATTTTTTTAAAAATGGTAATCAAACTTTTAAAAAACTGTTTGCTTTTTTGGTGTTAAGTCGCAATAAATTGAGCATCGAAGCGATATCTATAAAAAAATCCCAGAAATTTCAAATGTCCAAAAAGTGACAGTTGATATTACAGTAAATGATTATATCACAATAACTTTTTGTTATCATGCGCGCGGCAATTCAAATGTTGATAAAGTAATTTTCTGTAAGTACTGCCATCTCTTAGTATTATTTTACACTAATTTATAGTTTTACAAACTTGTTATTGTTATTATTAATTGTGTTATTTTGATTTTAAATAACCTTAAGAGTAGGCAGTGTTTACAAAAATTACAAGATTCAAAATATTATTGTTCAAGAAGACCAAAAAAAAACTTGTATTGATGGTAATTAGCTAATATAATTAATTAATTAATAAAACAATGCAAAGCAACATACCTTTGACACCGGTCCAGTTGGACGTATCATCGGCGCTGAAATTAATAAAAAACGATGGGATGTTCAAAGAACGCGCACTGATGGCCCGCAATGATGCCTGGCACCGGATAAAAATTCTCCATGGAGGTAAATATGACAAAGAATTTGTACTAAAGTCCATTCTCACCGCAGTCGAACCAGCTGACCTGATACCAGTGCGTTATCAGTCAATGGGCGTAGACGACACCTGTTTCATAGCACGAAACTGCGGTCCAGCAATCGAAAAATTATGCAAAAATAATTTGATTATCAAGATCCCCAACAGCGATCCGCTGATTCTCGTGATAACACTCGCGTTTGCATCAATACAGGACCTGAAAGTAGCGATCCAGCCGCTGCTGATAGCATCCTTGACCAAAAGGTACGATGCCGCGAAGAAAAGTTTGAATTTAAAAAATTTCCACCGTCATGAAGACATCGCTAAACATGTCTACTGTCCACTGTCACAAACGCGTACCTTCAGCCATGTTTTGAGACTGAGCAAGACCGCTCTTGCATCATTTGAGTCCCTAAATCTCCAGAATAACGACCTAGTCTGTCTAGCTGCGTTGGAAAGTCCCATCTTGTCGTCATTAAAAAATCTTGATTTGAGGAACAACAGTTTGATGGGCATTGAAACTCTCACCCCGATACGGTCATTGGAGATAACAGAGCTCTGGCTTGATGGTAATCCACTCTGTGAAAATTATTCCAGTGCCTCCCAGTACATTGAGTCGGTCAAAAAATACTGCCCCCATTTGCTGAAACTTGACGGAATTGACCTGGAAAATCAAAATATTCCACCGACTGTTGAAAACTATTTTCCTAATCGGGATGCTGAGAATTTGGTAAAACAATTCGCGTATCATTTTTTTATAATTCACGACCAGATGGACAAGTCAACTCTGAGGGGTCTCTATCACAAGCGGGCTTTATTCTCACTTACTCTGAATATAAACGCAGGAACTTCTAGGAAAAATCTCGGGGCGTATATGAGTGACAACAGAAATATGGTAAATCAGTCAGATCTAACAAGAAATCGTGATCTGTTGTACCTCGGACCGGATGAAATAATCGGCGCACTGAAAAGACTCCCACGTTGTCTTCATGACAGAACGTCATTTAACTATGACGTTATTTTTGACGGTCGCGGTACTGTTGCTGTCACCGTGAATGGCCACTTCAAAATAGTTAACTCTGGCGGGCAGATCCTGTCATTCAATCGAACCTTTATTTTAATGGCACAGCCGGATGATGAATTTGTTATTGTCAATGATCAGTACCACGTGGACACCAGTATCACACGTCCGATTTCGCCGAACTTTGAAAAAAGACTGGCTGAAGACACTCATGAACTGACGAGCATGAGTCCGCGGGAAAAAAATGAAATGATTGAGAAACTTGTAAATGTCACGACAATGAACAGAGAGTGGGCCTTTAAATTTTTAGAAGAAACCAGGTGGGAATTGAAACGCGCGATCATCAACTTCATCAACGCCTACAGCTCTTCTATGCTACCTAAGGATGCATTTTGATTATTTTTTTTTTTTTTTATATTTATTTTTTTTATTGATAATTTAATTTTTTTTATACCTGATGTAAATATATATGTGTATGATTAAAGGTATTTTGATAAATAATTAAGGGTATTTTGAGACAGTTCCCCCACTTTTTAAAATATTCAATGACTTAACTGCCGTAAGTTAATTAATCAGAAAAAATTTCAAGATTAATTGAAAAAACGACGAGGTTGCAATTTTGCAGAGACAGAATTTTTAAAAAATTACTTACACTTGTCATCAATTGGGAGTTGAACAAAATTTGTAAATAAATTTCAGTAAAATTTTGATGTCAATTTTATAATTCGAAATGTCAAATTCTGTAGGCTGAAATTTAACGAATTTCGTTTAGTTCTTAATTGATAACAACTGTAATTAATTTTTTTTAATCTATATCTCGTACGCTATCTTTTTTTTGAATGCTCAAATTTTTTTATAATTAATTTTAAAAAATTAAATACGACAGCTTAAGGTCATTAAATATTTTAAAAGGGGGGCACTGTCTGAGAATGCCTTTAAGTAAATAGTAATAATAAATTTTGTAATAATTGTAATAAATAATTATAAAAACCACCCAATTAATTTTTGTTAATTTTGCTATCAATCTTTTTTAAACTCTAGGTAAATTGTTAAAACCAGTAGTTTATCAAAAGAGATTTATTTGCTTTTTTTTTATTACAGATTTAATTAGAAAAATACATAATGATCCAAAGATACTTCAATCCATTAATCTGTAAAAATAATAAGTTCATTACAAAACGCTATTTTGATAAATAATAATAATAATAATAAATAAAGTAACTAATTACATCTAAAATTTTTTTTTGTTATCAGACTTTTTAAAATCGGTTCGCGATAAACTTAAATGTTAAATAAAGATAAAAAATACAAAGCTTAAAAATTTATATCATTCACTACAGTATTTTTAAGTGCATAATTTATTCTATTAATTTTCTTAGGAAAAAAAAAAAAAAAGAACAATAACTTTATAAGTACTAATCACTCGGGATTTACTAAGTACAATAATTTGTTATTCAGTCGTACTCAAATCCATCTTAAAAAAAAATTGTTATTTTTCCGTATAAGTCATCGACTCGTAACTTAATTCAAATTCCGCTGTTTTATATTTAATACAAATTCCATTGTTGGTTTCAAGATAACAGGAAACGTAATAAGAATAATTATTATTATTAATAATTATTCTGTCGGTCAACGACGCAGGCTATCAACCAACTCGTTGTCTATGCAGATGTTGACTATTAACTTGTACTTAAGCTTTTTATTTTTGATGTTATACTTTAAACATCGTTGTAATATATATTTATATTTATATAAATATACATATATTTTTTAAAAAATATAAAACGATGGTCTACGCTCAGTAAAGATGTCATTCGTCGTGTCATTTTTAAAACGATTGCTTATTATCGTATGAAGATCCAAGCAATCGAATTGATCTTGACTCTTATCAAAAATATTAAGAGCCTAGACATTGTGGCGCTTAGATTAGACATTCGTTCAGTCCGTGTGATCTTCCTTTCTTTTAATTCCACATTGTGGCTGACTTGCATTGATTGTTGATTGACTTATTTTTTCTTTCAAATGCTGGTAGGTCGATAGTCTGCATGTTGCATAATCCTATTAAATAAAATAAAATAACAGTATTACAGTGTGGGAAATAAAAATATATTTCTAATTAAGATTTATAGGGTAACTGTGCCAGTAAATGAACGGTCGTATTTTTAAATTTTAATGTACGGTAGAAATAGCATCTGAGCTCCCGTTATACTTATTATGTCGTGAGATTATTATATTATTTTATAGGAAATACTTTGGTTGCTTTGTTGAGGAATAAAATTCGTCAGTTTCCAGCAATACCATATATCTATATATATTTTTAATGAGTTTGAAGTTATTAAAAATCGCAGGATTGGGCACTTAATAGCCAACTCCTGTTCTTACACCCGAAGACGTTGAATTCAACGTCTCAGGTAATTTTTCTTCAAATCTAATAATTTTCGACCAGGCATCACCTGGGGTTTGGATACCAAAATTAGGCCAAACCTGAATTTAAAAATTGAAATAAATTAATTAATAAACTAAATAAATTTATCAGAATGTAACATTTTAAAAATTAATTGTCATTGCGTCTTTTAGAAATTAATTTAATAAAAATTTGAAGTTGCCAAAAACCGGTATCTCTTCCCAAGAAGAATGCAATAAAATTATAATTGAAGTTGTAAAAGTTGTCAATCAAACAGCAGCTAAGTATTTTATTCATGTAATTATGATCAAAATTTAAATGATGTTCATTTACTGGTCGTGTTCATTCACTGGACTGGACACCCCTTTGTATTTTTTTTTTTTTAAATATAATTACCCAGTAACCAAAAGGAATATTAGAATGACCAGCATTAACGACACTCCATAATCCCCAGAATAGATGACTAGCTAGTGTAAATACTTTAACTTCTTCCATTAAACGATTTTCTTCAGCAACGCCTTCTTTGCCAGTTGTCTTCAAGTAACTTCTTATAAAGTGGAGCTATTAAAAATAATAATTATTAATAAATTACCTGACCGCTTAGAGTCTTATCATTAATAAGTAAAAAAAACTACTTTTTATTCTCCGTTATTTTAATTTTTTTGTTATTAATTAAATAGATAATTAATTTAATCAGTTATCAATTTAATTTAATACTGACGTATTATTATATAGTTTAATATGCATTAACTCCCATGATAAGAATGAATTTTACGGATTAATGATAAATAAAATAAAAAGTTATTTAAAAAAAAATGTAAGTCGTTGAATAATTGACAGTAAGCACTCAAAGTATTAGACAACCATAAAAATTTAATAAAAGAAAAATTAAAAAAAACTAAATTTTTTTTTGTCAAATTGATAAAAAAAAATAGAATTTAATATTAATTATAAAGAGGATGGCTTGGAAGTGAAGAGATATCATATACCATTGTACAGTATATCTCATGTCTTCAAAGGATCCTTTGACAGAAGTTGGCAAGATTGAAAAAGCCACAATCGGCAAATTGTTTTATTGACGGAGACTGATTATTTAATTATTGAATAATTATTGAGAGAGTGCGTGTTGAAGGTACTCGAGTTTTGAAGAAGTTGATATTCATCAGGGACCCAGAGGATGTGGTGTCCCCATCAGGGCTGTGCCACGAGTTGATGCTCTGGCAATAATCATCACCCGTAGTTGTATTCTCTTCTGCGTATTGACAGATAATATATTTCTCAGTTCGAGTTAAACTGTCTCTTGGGTCCATTGTAATGCCACGGCATCATTTGCTCATCATTATCCAGTTTTCCATTAGGATCCAGGCCTCAGCCTTGTCTCATTGATCATTGCAGTCTAGAGTCCTGTGAAACTGATACATACACACGCAACGCACGCCAACGTGGCCCTACCCCTCAATATTAACAACCCGCATATCACATAATTTAAACTTCTCAATGATTTGATTTTACGATATTAATGTAATAATTATAATTCACATGATTTTAATGTACTGCAGCATACACGTGATCGTTTATTTAATTTAACACTTTATGTTAAATTATTTTAAATTATTTAATGATTTAATAACTAAATCAAGTAGATCACGTGTACGCCCATTTATTTTATATTTAAAAAAAAATGCAATGTAATTTAACGGTGAAATAAATTATTTGAATATCAAAAACGATAAATGAAAAATAAATTTAAATGAAGGTTTTATTCTTACCCACATCATCTTATTAGTATTCCCTAGCCATCAACAACGTACCTTTTGTTCGTCCGTTGGTCCAGATCCAGTTCTCTCGTGGAAAAATGGATACTCCTCAGCTGTGTAATCGTACTGCCACTCGACAAAGTGATTAGCCAGGTCAAATCCACGGTAATTGTACGAGCAATACTCAAAATCGATAATTACTAATTCACGTTTGCGGCTGTTTTGACGTAGCAATATATTACCCTCCTGCATGTCATTGTGACAAAATACTATTGGATATTTATGCTGTGATACAAAAGATCTACAATAAAAAAATTAATTTTTAATTGAGTTCCTGGTAAATTGAATAAAAAAATGTGTAAATAAAAATATTAACCTGAACCAAGCGATCTCTGCGCTGAAGTTGATGGACTTTATTCCCTCAATATGTTTCATCAGGTGCGTGTCAACCTCGTCGACGTTTTTTAACACTTCTTCAGCACTGGTGCGCCACTTGGCCATAGTGTCCCATAACCAGGTGGGCTCTTTGTTAATGGGCACTTGCATCATATGTAGATGAGCCATTTTTTCAGCAGTCAGCGCACTCAGCTCAGGATCGGCGAGCTCTTTGGTCAGCAATGGACGTGCTGGTATATACTCTTCGATTCTACCACCCGGGAAGACTCCGTGGAGTTTCGGGCCAAGTTTACGCTCAGACAGTAGTGTAAAAATAACAGATTCCGTGATAATACTTTCCATTGCACGTTCGCCATGTGTCTGCCCGTATATTCTTAGTAATACTTGACGGGGTTCGCCACGCAGAGGCGTTGTGCCTTCGGGTAACTGTACATTGTACACCCAGTTACTTAATCCTCCACTGAAAAATATTTAAATCCAAGATTAACAAGATTATATATTTTATAAAATTTTTTTTACAAACAGAAAAATAGAATTCCTTGGCGATAAAATATTTTACTCGCCCTAAGAAATTTTTTGTATTAAGGTAAGACATCAAGTACCCAATCAGGGAACTAGTATCCAATCAGAGAACTAGTACTCGATCAGAGAACTACATCTTTTGCATTATAAATTGAAAATAAAAATTTTTTTGAATGAGAAAAAATTTTTAGCGCCAAAAATTTTTTTTAGTCTTACACAGAAAAAAACTTTAAAAATTAGTATTTGAAATTATAACCCGAAACCTGGTTGTCAACATAGGAAATTTTTAAATTCCAAACAATAATTTTTATCATACATGTCATAAATTTTTCAAATTTAAGTTACGATTTTTTAAGTACAAATATTAATTTTTCTTGCATAGACAACAAATTTTAAGATTTACGTTTTAATTATAAATAAAAGAATCACTATTTATAATGATAGTATCAACTAATCCCTTTATCATTATATTAATGTCATTTCTCAATTTACAGTTCATTTTTTTTCATGTAAGAAAATTTTTTCTACATTTCATAATGCAAAATATTTCGTGCTCCAGTAAAGTTTTTTTTTTTCCATGTACATTACATCTACTTTATATAATTAGTATCATTTAATAAAATAATTAAATTATTTACATATATGATAATAACAATAACATACCTTATATGTTTTAATACTATATTATCAGAATTGACATGCTTCCATACACCATGAAGATAATCGCGACAGATTCTTGCTGCAGTTGCCCTCATTTCGGGATTGCTATCAGACATCTAAATGATAAAAAAATAAAATTAAATAACCGATACTTGAATTTGTAATAAATATTAAATGATTGACATTTGGATGTTACAGGTATAAATGATTAATTTATTAAACAGATGACAGGTGATTGGTCCACATGTGAATGCTTGGACGTACTGTAGTCCTGAGTGATAAGGAAGGATTATTGTTGACGTTATTAATTATATTTTAAATTGATGATGATTGACTTAATGCTCGGTAGCGCCTTAGTATCAGATCGTTTTGTCATAATTATAATAGACTTGCCTGAGTAAACATAACGTAATGAAAAGTCTCATTGAGTTTACCAGAGCTACCCGATCCTGATGGCAATCTACTTGTCTGTCGAGCTGATGTACCAGTATTTTTATTTCCGTGCTGTTGCAAGTGCATTTTATAACTGGTACAGTATCGTATGAAATAATAAAACGACACTAATGCAATTTTCAGCACGACCTCGAGGATGATTAAAGAAATACTAGTATATTTATATATTATATACTTTGCTGAGTCTGCGCGCATTCGCGATCAATATTTACATAAACGTGTACTTATAATCTACTAACAAGTTAAATTACATTAATAATTTTATAATCTCTCTAAATCTTGTACATTCTTTTAATTATCATCTACAATAAGATAATTATATAATCATCTATAATAAAATTTAAATTTTTATCTTATTTTTTTACATTTTATTTCAATTCTTCCAAGTTTTTTTATTGAATTATTTATTTATATTTTTTATTAGGGTAATAAATATATTTGGTCTTATAAATAATATTAGTAATAAATTTTAAAAACAAGTGACCAGTAAATTTTATATGTTTTTTTTATCAGAATTTAGTCGACAATTTAATTTTTTTATTCTTAGAGAACATTAATAATAAAAAAAAAAAATAAATAAATATAATAAAAATTTATTTCAGACGCTAATAAATTATCGGTAAATTAGTCATGATGATGATTAATAAAGAAAAAAAATGTATTGTTATCATATGTAAAATATCACTGTCATTAAAATTGTGATAAAATCTTTAAAACTTTATGATAATTCATTATTTATGAGTGTGAATCCAGCAGACATCAGACAAATTAAAATTATAAATAAATAGAGTAAATAATTTAAAAAATTATACTTATAAAAAATGCACTTATTAATTTTTGAATTTTTTAAATGTGCATTTTTTAAAAATTTAATTTCATTAATTATTTACTCTATTTATTAATAATTTTAAATTTGCCTCATAATTATTTTACTTTATTTTTATATCATACTAAAAAAAATGGGATTCCCATTTTTATTCTTATTTATATTTTTATTATCAAGAATAAAGAGAAAGTTCTAGGCTACACAGGCTCTAAATTTAGATACCGAACAATGAAAGAAAATACTTAATAAAAATAATTTAGTAACAAAAGAAAATTAATGCAATTAATAAATAAATAGAAAATATTCAGGCGTAGTAATTAA
This sequence comes from Microplitis deprimator, assembly GCA_964016945.1. Classification (NCBI taxonomy): domain Eukaryota; kingdom Metazoa; phylum Arthropoda; class Insecta; order Hymenoptera; family Braconidae; genus Microplitis; species Microplitis deprimator. Next base: position 3,134,519 of record OZ024710.1, on the reverse strand, counting down.
TAAATTTATAAAATATAAAATAAATGATACCTGATTTCATGTTAAAATATAATTAAAATGCATTGATATTGTGAGGAAAATTAAAAAAAATAGTCAGCGAGGAGAAAAGAGCTCCAGGTCTTACTGCCACGTTTACAAAATACTATAATAACATTTCCGGTTTATTGTAATGACTGACTGACGTACAGACATTACTGGAAGTGCAATAATATTTAATACAAACGGACGTAGATATTGCGCTCAATATCGACCTCTTTTATCGCACTTTAGTCACCTGCAGTATTTGCTATTATTTATCGAACATTGCACTGTCTTAAAAAAAAAAACACGTATGTAACTTACAAATATTTATGCATATATCGAACGAAACATACCTTATTTTTCATACCCATTGTCGGATTTTGAATCGTTTATTTATTTAATAAAACAGAGTCAAAGCCGGCAAAGTTCACTGATTTCTTAATACTATTATTTAAAACTATAAGGCCTCGTTTTAAATTATTTAGAGTGCGGACAATTTATAGCCAGTTTTATTTATAAATTATTTTGTTTTTTTTTTAATTTCAATTTATGTAAACTTTTTACCTGAGGTAAAAGTTTGTTGGTAATAATAAATATTTATTTTTATTAGTTAATTTATTAATTAATTCTTTAATTAATTTATGGAGTGGAGTTTTATCTTGAACGGATGATACGTCGAAAGTGAGTGAAGGAAACAAGTAATGCAGCGTTGAACTGTAGTTGTTTGCACCGGCTCATATATTTCTTGGTGGTGGGAATTCCTCAGTATATTTTACCGGGAAAGGGAAATTATTTTTTTCTCTCTTTAAGTAGGGGGCAATACGTATGCTGTATTTACTTATATATAAATATATAAATGTACATATAAAAATATATATATATATGTGTATATATATGCATATATATATATATATATATATTTAAATGTATTAATGGATGTACTGGCAATTATCCAATTTTAATCTTAAAATCATAAATTATCAATACGACTTAAAATAGAGGTGCCATTTTTAGTCACTTTAGGCCCAGTTTTGAACATTTGAAAAACAGAAATTAAATAATTTTTAAAATACTCAATGTCACAATTAATTTTTCGAATTTTTTCACACTATTACAGAGCAAGACTTTTTTTGTTTTAAATTAAATGTCCAAAAATGGAGCAGTGGCCAAAAATGATACTTTTGCCCATGATACTGAAGTTAGCCAACGTCTAATAAATTTTAGATCTTTTTTCAAAACGATAAATTATAAAAAAAAATATTTTAAAAAATTGCACTTATAATTTTTTAAATTTTCTGCATGTGCATATTTTTGGTTTTTTTTTTTCTTGTAAACAATTTGTTGAAAAAAAATTTGAAAATTCTCTATTGTCTGCTAACTTCAGTCATCTTTTGCCCCACATTTAAATTAACATGAAAAAATAAAATTTGAATGAATTAATTTTTTTTACGTACGAAGTATAAAAATAAATATTTGTTCTAAGAAATTATTTAAATTCATCAAGATTTCATATATTTATTTTTTTTCTTGCCAATGAGGAAAAACTTTAGTAGCAATAAAATAATGAGAATAAAATTCGCATTAATTAAAGTAAAATTTGAATTAATAATTAGATAATAGACTTATAATAAGAGGGAATTATCTTGTGAGTGATTACGAGAAATGATCAAGGCTGACCAAGTGCTAAGTATTTTGAAATAGTATTCTCATGCTGTAGACTTGAAAACATCTCGTGATTTAACTCTGAGGTATTTTCTTTATAACGAATAAATTAACTTTTTTTCTTTGTTAAATAATGCGTCAGTATGACGTTTTTTTTATTTTCTTAAGTTGTAAAATGTAAGACGTATTTTCTTTGATGTTTTAGTTATATAAATATAATAATAATGTTTGCTTTGCGGGTACAATAAACTGTTATCAGTGTAGTTTAAGTTATAAATCTTTATCTCAGATGTTTTATTAAAATTAATTTTAACAAGTGACCATTTAAATTTTTTTAAAAATTATTTTCATTCAATTGAATAATAATTTCTTTTTTAATATCAATGGAAATTGTTTTCTGGTCACTTAAGTTCAAGATATTTTTTTATTTCGTAACAACTTTATTGGTTTCGTTTTTTTTTTAGATAAAAAATAACTTGCGGCTACTGCTAGTAGTAAGTTGGTCAATGTTTTATTATTACTTCATGTCACGTATAAATTGTTTTAATCATCCACAGATAATTAGAGGTATTGAAAACTAAAGAAATAAATTAACATAAGTTTAAAAAAATACTAAAATATATATGATTTACTTTTGAGTTTCTAGATAAATTTATATTGACAGGTATTATTTGGCTGTAAAAAATTTAATTAACCCTTGATTAATAATGTAAATATTCTACTTTAATTATTTAATTACATGTCTGATAACAAGTGTAATTTTTTTTTTTTAACTCAAATAATATTGTCGATAAAAAAAGTGATACTGAAGTTAGCTGACGTCTAATAATTTTTGAATTTTTTTAAAAATGATAAATTGCAAAAAAAAAAATATTTACAAAATTGCAACTGTAGTTTTTTAAATTCTCTACATGTGCATTTTTTTAGTTTTTTTATTTTGTAATTAATTTGTTTTAAAAAAAATCCGAAAATTTTTAATTGTCTGCTAACTTCAGGATCATGATAAAAAATTATTTAAGCAAAAAAAAAAGTATAATAAATATTAAATAAAATAATTATCAATTATTGAACGGTTGGCATTTATCAGTTAATGTCAATAAGGAAATTATTTATCGATAGATTTGAAATCCTGATACAAAGAAGAATTAAAATAAAATTCTTGTCAATAATTTTTTTTTTTTTATTAATATAGAGGCTGATAAAAAAATCGATGCCGTTAAATTTATAGAGCGAGAATTTTTATATATTTTCTTTTACGTTTTGTTTTGTTGATCCTTGAATATAATCCTTGAGCCGATGGCTGATTCAATCAGTTTCCCTTCACTAGTAAGTTTCAAAGACTCGTGATACAAAGTTTTAAAATATAAATATTTAAATATTAAACTTTTTAAAATGAACGACTCAATAAATAAAATAAATAAGCTCTTATGCTTAAGCAGTCTTCTATACATTTACTTTCGGTTTGTACAATATTGTTAATTATTATAATTATAGTTTCATCATTTCACAACGCAGTTTCAAAGTCCACGGAAACTACTGAATATATATTTTAAATTTTCGTAAATCTAATCCTATCTTGATATTAATCACGCGTTTAAATGCCTGGCAACCAGACAATTTATAAGATACACAAATTCAAAGTAATTATAGCAGTTAATTACAATAAGTTTGTAAAATTACATACATATATTTATATCATCAAGTAGTCAGTTTCTTAAATTTAAAAAACTAGACTAAATATAAAGATAAGCTGATTGATTGACACGCGTGTAAGTCTTCATTAATATTTTCGAGGGCAAGGTCACAATCTATGAAGAATTTTTTAAATTTTGTTTAAATAATCTGACATTTGATAAAAATTGTCCGTAGTCTACTACTTGGATCGATATATAAATGTATATGTTATACAATATTAAATCAATGAAAGTATGTTTCATGATCGCGAGTACTTTCGTAGAAGATTTACATTTTTATTTATTTTATAAATAGAAAGTAATAAAGACTGAGTTCTATTAATTTTTAAAATTCAAATAGAAGATTCTGTGACCAAGTTTACTATAAAAAAAATTAAATGATTAGTTTGTAGTTAAATAATTAAATTTAAAAATTATTTTTCTTATTAATAATTGATAATTATAAACATTTGAAATGAAGAATTAAATCTTAAAGTGCAATAACAAGTACCTGGTTAAATTCTTTAGCAAATAAATTGTTGATTCACATTCAATAATATTTACTTGCTCTCAATGACAAACATAAGTATTAAGTAAATAAATTGTTAGATAATTAAATATTTTTATTTATAACATTTGTTTGTAATTTAAGTACTTAAAGTTTTTACTTTGAAGATTAATTGAAAAATTTCATTTCTGACAATTGAATAATTTTTAAAAAATAAAATTAAATAATGTCATTGTGTTCTCAGGGAAATTAGCATCGATTTACTAACTGTTCAATTGATATTCTGTTGAGTTAAATTAATTTATTTTTATTGAGGATAAAGAAATGAATGAAAAAGATAAAAGTAAGAAAAAACATACGCAGAAAATGAAAAAACGTAAATTTTATGGAAATCAATACACTGATAGTAAGAAAGAAAAAAAAATAGCAGGCGACCCGGTAGATTTGAAAATAAATGATGCCAGTGCTGATAAAGAGGATGGAAAATTACAAAGGTATTGATAACAATAAATTTTATTATGTGAGATTGAGGCTCGAGATTGAGATTGAGTAGAAAATTTAAGTTCTATCCTACAAGTTGTTGATTAAATTCATATTGTTGGTATTTTTATTTTAATAATATATATTATTAGTTTATTATTATTATTAATTATAATAATTAATAAAAATTGTAATTAAGTCGTCCGCAAAAAAAAAAAAATAGTAAACAGATGTCTATGAATAGTCGTTAGTTTATTATAAAATCATCATTAAATAATTTTATTTAATTGGAGAGTAATGAGAAGATGAAACAGATATAAGTAAAGAAGATAAATAAATAAATAAGTTAATAAACCAATAAATAAATAAAATAAGAATGAATAGTGCTTGTAGCTTGATACGTCAATAAATAAAGGAGAGTATGTGGTTATTGTTTTCATAAATTTTGGATAAATAACGAGATTACAGACAGTAGTTTTTATTTTATTGACCGCAATCTCTGACGATGTCCATTTTTTTTTCTTTTTAATCATCAAGTGTCAAATGATGTTTAAAGTAGCCGACATCTGACTATTTTAGTGTTTTTAATTACCAAGTTAATTGTCAACAGAAAGTTTTTTAAAAAATATACACAATTAAATTGTTGAAAATTCTTCACATGGATTTTTTATAATTTTTGCTTGTCAGTATTTCCAAGGTACACTTGCTCGCTAAAAATTAATTTGTGAAGTTCACTGCTAATCAGTGGACAGTCACCATTTCTCCAGCTTTAAGTATATCACTAATTTAAACAATGATATACTTGTAGCTGGCTCCCAGCGCATATTCACTAATTCGTAGTGAATTTCACTAATTAATTTTTAGAGAGTGGCTTTATCATATCTATAAGATATCAGTTTTGAGGCCTATCGATAAGGCACCAAAATGATGAGTGTAATGTAGCAGACATCAGACAAATTAAAAATTATTACTAAATAGAGTAAATAATTAGTAAAATAAAATCAACACTGAAATTTTTTTTTAATAAGTAAATAATTGTATAAAAAAATATTTAAAGCATACGCGCATAAAAGAAACTTAAATTTTTTTTTTCCTTTTAAATCACGAAGTGTCAAATGATGCTGAGAGAAGCCGACATTTGACAGTTTTATTGTTTTCAATCACCAAATGTAGTATATTAATAATATGGACAATGAGTTCAATGAGTTTCTTCCCGGGTGAGGCCTTTAGTATTTCGTCAGCGTCAAGCAACGCAACTTCTTACGCTTCGTAATATTGTTTTTCATTGTTAATATTTATGACTAAATAAATAAATAATTTATTTTTTCTTTATATTTCTTGAATACTAAATATATATAAATATATATTATAAGGTGTTTATTGTTTATGAATTTACGTGCGATATAAGAAATTCAAAAAGATTAAATTCCAAGTTAAATAAAATATATTACGTAATAACTCGCGTTATCAGAAATTACACACGTATTTTAACTACAGTTTACGCCTACATCTTTACGATGTTAAATTATTTATTTAATAAATAAAATTGTGTTACTGGGAATATAAAAAATAACAAATATTTTATTTTTTAGACCCGCGATGGCCGGTACCATAGAAGTGAAACCTTGGGGAAATTTTGAGGGAAAAGAAGTAAAATTATTCACATTGAAAAATAATAACGGACAGGAAGTTGATGTTTTAAATTACGGAGCTACGATAAGAGCTGTAAGGACACCCGATAAAAGTGGGCGTATCAGCGACGTTGTTTTAGGTTTCGATGATATTAATGGTACTGGTTATAAAACATTATTTAATTTAATTAACCGTATTATCTTTTTAAATATTTACTAATTATCTAATTTACTATGATATAGGATATCTTAGAAAAGATAATCCGTACTTTGGAGCCACGGTAGGACGCGTTGCTAATCGCATTGGAAAAGGTAAATTTAAAATAGACGGTGTTGAATTTTCTGTATCAAAAAATATCGGCGAGAATACTTTACACGGCGGATTCAAAGGATGGAATTCCATGATATGGGAGTCGGTTATCAGAAATGACTCACTGGTTATGAGTTTACTGAGCAAAGATAATGATGAAGGTTTTCCTGGAGACGTCATAGCAACGACGATATTCAAATTCTCAGATGACGGTTCATTGACGATTGAAATGAAAGCCTGTGCTACCAAAGCCACGCCAATTAATTTAACTAATCACAGTTATTTCAATTTAGCTGGCCATGTTAGTTTTTTTTTTTTAAGCTGAGTTTACACTTTAATTTTCATACAATTTTTTATCTTGTTTATTTATCCAGGATACGAACTCAGCAGAACTTTATAAACATTCGATAATGATGAATGCAGATCGGTGGACAGTAACAGACGCCGATAGCATTCCAACGGGTGAAATAAGACCCGTAGAAAACAGTATAATGGACCTAAGATCACCTACAGTGCTCGGTGATGTCATTAACAAAGTACCCGGCGGTGGGTATGATTACAACTTCTGTCTTACTGATAACTTTGGTAAGAAATCAAAGACTAAAGAACGTCTAGTTGCCAAAGTCGTACATCCAGAGTCGGGCAGAGTCTTGGAAACTTTTTCCAATCAACCCGGGGTTCAATTGTACACCAGTAATTTTATTCCGGATAAAAATACTAGTGGTATTGTTGGCAAGGAGGGCAAAACTTACTTCAAACACGCGGCTCTGTGTCTTGAGACTCAAAATTATCCTGACGCTGTCAATCATGAAAACTTTCCTGACAGTATTCTTAGACCTGGTGACATCTACAATCACGTTGTCGTCTACAAATTTACCGTTGAGAAATAAATGAGTTTATAAATCAATGATTAGTATTATTGATAAAATAAAGTTATAAACTTTCATACCATTTAATTGTTTAATTACTTTGAAGACTCACTTATAAATAATCAATCTAATCAGTCTTCTTTGTTTTAAAAATAATTGTCTAATATTTAAATCATAGTCTTTGCATAATTACAACATATAATAATGATATATGAACCACACTTACAATCCGACGTATCAACAGTATCTGTACAGTATTACAATTATAATAATTAGTAATTATCATTGATTGATTATTATTACAACTATAGGGGCTAAATGTTAACGACTATGTTGATAAAGATGGGGAGAGATTGACATCAAGTGGACTGTGCTTTACTTTTACTGATGATTGGCCAGCAGAATCGATGCTTTTCAGTAGTCTGTCTTCCCGTTGCGTTATGACGGGATCTGTAGCTGGGGTATAACGATCCGATATCCGTCCTTCTAAATTATAACCAATGAATCCAATTATCCCAGCGAAGGGTAGGGTCACAATTGGTACATATCTCTTTAAAACATTCATCAATACTCCTGCCCACATTTTTTAAGTTTTTTTTACTAGATTAAAAAACAATAAATTAATTATCTTGACAGGTCTTAAATTTTTGATTTTTTTTCAAAATGATAATTTATAAAAAAAATTGCACTTATAATTTTTAAAATTTTCTACATGTGCAAATTTTTTTTTTTTTTTATAATTGATTTGTTAAAAAAAATCTTTAAATTGTAATTGACTACAAACTTCAAGGTCATAAGTTAGCAAACAATTAACGATTTTTGTATTTTTTTTTTTTCAACAATTCAATTTAAAGAAAAAAAAAATAAACACACGTGTAGAAAATTTAAAAAAACTAGAGCTGCAATTTTTTATAATTTATCGTTTTTAAAAAAATTATTAGACGGCTTATTTCAGTATCGACGTATTTATTTTATTTTTACTTTTAAATTTATAAGAAAAAATTAACGATAAAAAAAATATCTGAATAATTGAGACTAATAATTTTTTCTAATAATAAATCATTTTGTTGACAGATGAAAAAATAAATTATTTGACGTCTGTTATTTTTTATTTCATAAAATTACTGATTAATTTAAATTAATAATTTTGATATACAAAAGTTGAGGTTAGAAATGTAAAATATGAAAGTGTCTATAAGAAAAATAACAAAGGAATTTAATTTAAATACTTACAAATAAATATATAAATTGTTGATAATTAAATGATTACTTTGAAATGATTTTATTCGTTGCTCAAAATTCAAAATTTTATTAATTACATGGATTATACCAATTATGCGTATTTATTTTTCATTGTTTTATTTTTATAGTAATACTCAGCCTGTAAACAAATGATATTAATAAACAATAACACGATTGGTTAGATTATACTCCAATGTTACCAACCTCAACAAAACAAATGCTACGTCATATTTCTTCTTATCATGGTTTTTATCAGTCTCAAGGCGGGAAAATTTTCAAAAAGGTTTTGAGAAACACGAGTCAAGTTTTCATGAGTGTGAGTGTAGCTGAGAACTGTCAATTTTTTAAATTTTTGCATACATAATTAAATGTAAGTCGATGGAAAATCAGTACGCGCATTTTTTTAAATTTCATTATTTTAAATAAATAATTAATTAATTTATTTATTTAAAATTTATAAATTGTCTCTATTCTGCTACATCCACACTCTGAAGTTTTCTTATTTTTTTTTCTTTTTTCAAACGGTTTACATAACAATTGTTTTATATTTATTAAAGACAATCTTAGACAATGCCACATATTGTCACTATGATGCTAAAAGTAGCAGTAATTAAAAAAATTTATTTTCAATAAACAAACTAACCCAAGTAGCACAGAATAACTTTAAGATGTTGTAAAGATGCCTTTTAAAAAGATAAAATAAATTTTTTTTTTGCCTCAAAACCAATGAGTGTGAATGTAGCAGACATCAGACAAATTTGAAATAATAAATGAATAGAGTAAATAATTGAAAAAAGAATATTTATAAAAAATGCACTTATTAATTTTTTAAATTTTCACATGCGTTTTTTTTTAAATTTTCATTTTATTAATTATTTACTCTATTAAATAATAATTTTCAATTTGTCTGATGTCTGCTTCATTCACACTCATCATTTTGGTGCCTTATCGATAGGCCTCAAAACTGATATCTTATAGATGTGATAAAGCCACTCTCTAAAAATTAATTAGTGAAATTCACTGCGAATTAGTGAATATGCACTGAGAGCCAGCTACAAGTATATCATTGTTTAAATTAGTAGTATACTTAAAGCTGGAGAAATAGTGACTGTCCACTGATTAGCAGTGAATTTCACAAATTAATTTTTAGCGAGCAAGTGTGCCTTGGAAATACTGACAAGCAAAAATTATAAAAAATCCATGTAAAGAATTTTCAACAATTTAATTGTGTATATTTTTTAAAAAACTTTCTGTTGACAATTAACTTGGTAATTAAAAACACTAAAATAGTCAGATGTCGGCTACTTTCAGCATCATTTGACACTCGATGATTAAAAAGAAAAAAAAATGGACATCGTCAGAGATTGCGGTCAATAAAATAATAACTACTGTCTGTAATCTCGTTATTTATCCAAAATCTATGAAAACAATAACCACATACTCTCCTTTATTTACTGACGTATCAAGCTACAAGCACTACTCATTTTTATTTTATTTATTTATTGATTTATTAACTTATTTATTTATTTATCTTCTTTACTTATATCTGTTTCATCTTCTCATTGCTCTTCAATTAAATAAAATTATTTAATGATGACTTTATAATAAACTAACGACTATTCATAGACATCTGTTTACTATTTTTTTTTTTGCGGACGACTTAATTACAATTTATATTACTCATTAATCTGTTTTTATTTATTATCCTTCTCCTTATAAATTTTTTGCGGATCAAGAGAATTCAAAATCGGTTATAATTCACATTTACTGATAATTGGTTTTTAAAATCTTATTTATAATTGTGTAGATCACAAAGCGGAGAAAAGATACAATTATTAATAAATAGTTACGGATTTAATTAATCAGTTAATTAATTATTTTCCATTTAATTCAATTTTTTTTATTTTTCAGTGATAATTATTTCAATATTGAGTCAATTACGGTACAGTATTATATTAATATGTACAAGAACCTAAATGATGCTGGGCGGTTTAGTCAACGGAATGCAACATTTTTTTGACTTTAATCTATTAATTTAATTAATATTTATAATTATTCATTTTTTAAATACAATTCAGATAATTATTTTATGTTTATTTTTATTTTATTAAACAATAGACATTTTAATTTAATTTTACGTGTGCAATATTATTTTTAAATTAAAATAAAAAGCATTTCATACAAATAAATAATATAATATTCAACTGCGAATTAAATTGCACATTGCGTTTTAAATATAAATATGGAAGCAAATTAATAATAATAATAAATTTAATTGATTAAATTAGTTAATTGTTTATATATAAATACTGCTCAGTCGCTAATTATTGATAATAATTAATAATTGTTATACGAATAATATATATGATTAATTTGGCCTTCAATGCATCTGATAGCTGTCCAATTTATTATTATTATTTTTGTTTTATTTATAAATAAATTAAATATTGCACTAGTTTAAAACAAAATAAAAAGATAAAATTATCATCATAATACTGATGAAAGTTTATTAAATTTTTCCTGATTAAAAACTCCCATTGGAAAAAAATTGGATTTCATGGAAAAGTTTCAAATTAATCTGATTGAAAGTTTATCGGGAAACAAAATTATCATTTTCCAATTGAGCGCCAGTTTTTTCAAACCGGTTTTATTTCTAATCCGAGTTTGAAATATCACTGCTGGTATATCTATATACTATTGATGTATACTAGTATATATACTAGTAATATTAATTTAAACTTGGATAATAATAAACTCGGTTTGAAAAAACTGGCCCTGAATCTGATTAAAAAACTTTAATTGGAAAATAATTTTGAAAAATTTATTATCTTCCGATGAAATCCAATTCAAGTTGATTGAAAAATTTCAATGTAATTTTATCAGAAAATATTCAAATTTTTTTCCAATTAAAAATTGATTGAGTTTCAATAAGATCCTATCGGATATAATCGGAGTTTTTAATCAGGGTTCATTAGTTTAGTTCAATTAATTAATCAATAATTATTTTAGATTTAAAAAAATCTAGTCTTTCGAAAAAATTTCGCGCTCACAAAAGACTCATATGTCCGTAAATTTATTACATATTTTATATTACGTATGTCAATTTGAAAAAAAGAAAGAAATAATAATAATAATGAAAACAATTAAAAGATAATTTTAAAAATAATTAATCATGGCACAAATAATTGATTATAATTTTACTTTCTCTTCTGTTCATTCAATTTAATTATTTATAAAGGCTAACACTTAAAGCCCTTTTTTATAAATTTGATTGGTAATATATATAGCTAACTTAATAAGTAATTGAGAAGTTGATTGCTTGGTTAATTACGCGGTTAAATTAGCTCAGTGACTAGATTTCGATTAGCTAAAATTGCGATATCCATAAATTAATTATTACAATGACAAATAATATTTATCGCAAATTATCACTAGTCCGTCTATTTATCATCACCAGACATCAATAAACAAAGAGCTATTAGTTCATTATTTTTATCATTACAGATTATAAACATTTATATTTTATAAACATTAATATTGCATTTTGTCTTTTTGGTATACAATTTTTTTTTATAATCCACCTTTTTTTAAATAATTTTATAATTTAAAAGCGACACATTTTTTTTGTCAACATTAATTACAGACAATTGCGTTTGGTATATTATATATATAAATATATATTAATTCCATTTAATTTTTTTTACTAATAAGTAAATGGATTAAATATTTTTTTTGTCGCTTTTCACGTAACCGCACAACAATACGTCGTATTGCTCTTATGTGACTAGTATAATTGGTAATTAGTCACTACTAGTCGTAGTTAATATCAAATACAATTTAAAAAAAGAAAAAAAAGTTCAATGATTGACGTCTCTTAAATAACTATGAAATATTAACTCTTTCCTTCGATAATCGATAATTATAAATAAAATCACAAGTATCTAGACAATAATTAAAAGAAATATTTATTCCGCAGTGCAAGGAATAGTTTGTGATTTTAATTAATTATTTTGTGTAATTTAAAATTACAATAAACTAAAAAATATTAATAATAACAATTGAAATATTGTTTTTTTTTTTATCAATAAAAAATTGTTGCATTCTGTTGAAATATTTATGGTGGCTTTATAAAGACTAGCACACTCGCCCCGATCTCAAGGCTACGCCTATTTATTTAATTAATCTAAAAAGATACACCGCCCCCTCCACTTCATATATAATATCGAACTGCAGTAAATGAATGACAAGAGTCTTAAAACTTATAATTTTCATTTGTTCTTCCTTTAAATTGTCTATTTTTTTTTTTTTTGTTATTTAATTTTTTAAAATAAAACTAATTTTAAATTTTATTTAAAAACAAGACTCCCGTAGTATAATTTCCCGCAGATTATATTGGCTTTCAGTGCATAGACAAGGCCAGATATAATAATATATTTATTTATATATTTATATATAGATTTTTTTTTTTCATCGTGTCATCGTTCCATAAATTTTTTTTTCACACAAGAGCCATTCAACTATTAAAGCATTTAAAAATTAGGATCCGTGAAATTTTTCTAGATGTCTGGTATTTTTTTTTTTTTTTGTACATTTCACATATTTAGTTTTTATTTTAGTTTATCACTTGGAGATCCATCAATCAGCTACAACGACCGGCGGCCGATCAGCAAATAAACTAAGAGAACACTAAAAAACAACTCCACTTACAATCTTCAGTAATTATTTACGTTAATTAATTTAATTTAATTAAATATTTACTGGTGATTTAAATTTTAAATATTTTTATAATGGAGATCGTGCGCTTCGTGAAAACATCTTTGCTTTCTCGCTCTCTTTAAATAAATAATCAAAAACGCATCACCACATTGGAAACAGTCATCACAATTTTGTTTCGATAACTGTTACAATTAATAATAATAATAATAGTTATTACAACAAATCACACTGCATTAATCCACATACATTAATAAGTACAGTGACATCCACATTCAATCTTCTGATGTGACCGCAGGGAAGATTTCGATTTCCCGCCAGCCAATTAAGATTATTATTATTATTTATTTATTATTGTTATTAGTAGTTATTTAAATAAAGTAATGAATTAATTATTACTGTAAAACAGTTACTAAAAAAAGCTCTATTATACTTATTTGATCCAAAAAGGTATCACATTCCTAGTTGGCTGTGGTAGAACTTTGTTATTATTGTGTTTGTATTCAATATTATTATTATTATTAATATTTTTTTATGTGAATCAAGACCAATGCAGATTCAAATCACCACCCCTCACGATTCTCTGCTAACTACCGCTGTGTCTGGGACTGGTCTGAATCTTCGACATCTGCAACATAAATATAATAAATATATTTTATTTAAATTATGTACAGATCAACTTAATAAAATCATAAATTCATATGGAGGTGGGCAGTAAATTAAAATTTGTAATTTAATTTTTACCATAAATTTCGTCCCTTTATTGGGACTTCTTATAAACATTTATATGATAGTTGTGTTCATATTTTATGTATTGTTATATTTTACTATGAGATTGTACTGTGAAATATTTAATTTGTGAAATTTTAAATGTTTATAATGATGACTTGTTTTAATTACTGAAGAAGTCCCAGTAAACTGTAAAAAATCGGGAGTGAATTCTTAGTAATTACGGATTGTATTTAAATCGGAATTCACTTTACCACTTGGAGTTCTAGAGTTTTAGAAAAAATTACTCTGCATAAGGAGTAAATAGAGAGTTTATTTTTCCAACAAAGTGATTTCGGAGTGATCTAGATTTCATTTAAATCCGCAAATTTTTTACAGTATAAAAGGATAAAACGTCTAATTTATGGTGAAAATTAAATTATAAATTTTAATTTATTATCCACCTGCCTACAAATTTACCATTTCATAAATATATTAAATTTATAAACATAAATTACTCAGTTTACCCTCATATGTACCTTATACCTTACATACATAAATAAATAAATATAAATATAAATTAAACATAACAAAAAAAAAAAAATAAGTAGCAACAAACTCATGCAGCAAAAATTCTACCAGCACATAGCATATTGTATTAAAAATGTATGAGGTGCGTTAACAGATAAAATAAACATATGTAAAATGTAGCATTTGACGGGTAACAGAATATTAAATTAGGATAATTAACAGTTGGGTTCTAAGAGTGAGTTCTATTTGAAACAACACTCAAAGTGGTCAAACTTTTTTTTTCAACGCCTAACAGTACTAGGATGCTGATGCTTTCAAATTTAAAAAAACTGTAATACACATTATTTATAAATAAAATAAACGTCAGTCTGCAAAGCAGTTGTGGCAGTGACGTTTGGGAAGTTACAAAATAATACAAGAAAAAAAATAAAATGTCAGGGTAGGGCAAGGGGGGGACTATAAGATAGTCATAAAAAATTCCATAAAATTTGTATGGGTAACCAATAGTAGAAGTCCGTGCTATTGAAAATTTTTTGATGATAACGGCCATACCTAGCATTATTTTCAGCCACATGAGGCGGCAGCGACGAAGGCGGAGGTGGTGGTTGTGTATTTGGAGGGCCACTGCTGTCTGAATCATTGTCACTGCTCTCCTCGTTTCTTTTACCTGCTTCGAGTAGGTACGAGGGTACACCTCGGGGATAGAATTTCGACAAGACCTCGGAACTGGGTCTCCGTCGTTGCGGTCTTTGAAATCGCAGATTAAGTTGACTGGCATGGGTTACATATTTTTCACTCTGTCGACGTCGTCTCAACGCCGGCGTGCATCCTGTTAAATTTTCGTCCTCCGTTGAGCTGGTAGACGTCAAAGGTGGAACTGGACTTGGTCGGGCATCCGGTAACGTCGCGCATCTTCGGAGCTGAGGTGTCTCCGTTGCATGTACTGTGATCAGTTTGCCTTTGGTTGCTAAAAGTTATTGGTGTTAGTACTGCTAAGAAGCTCAAAATAAAATTTATTGCGAAATAACTATAGTAATAATAATAACAACACTAATAAAATTAACTATTTTTATATATATTTCAAAACTATAAATTTGAAATAAATAAATAAAATAAACAGGTTCAATGAACTTAATTTGCTCTGACCGACAGTGTGTACATGAATGATAAATAAAGCCTCTTGCAAAATAACATTCTAACTTCAAGCATTATTATGCAATAATAATATTGATATATAATAATAATAGTAACATAATATAATATGTGTGCTGTCATTAATTTGACTGCTAACATTAGCTCGAAGACAAAACATTTAGACTACTTTAATTTTTAAAAATTAACATGTAAGTAAATAAATAAAAAAAAATTGAAAAATTGGTTTATAAATTTAAAAATAAATGAAATAAACTAACCGACATCTTTATCCTTCAATTGAGTTGATGTGGTGGGTGATTTTTCGAGTTCACTGCCCGTACCAGTTTTAGTATTGGGAGTATTTGCATCGGGTGTCGATTCCGACAGAGAGCAACGTGGACTTTTAACGGGCACGGGTATTTTACTGTAAGCGCTGTGTGGCCTTGAAGTATCGCGGTCTTTATTGTCTTTGGGTTCACGTGGTGTCACTGAATTTGAATTTGGTGCTATCGGTGCTGTTACTGGTTTATTTGCCGATATATTACTTGTGTTAACACGGCTCTCTGTAGCGTCGTAGTATATCGAAGGCTCATCGGGCCCGGGATTTGGACTAGCTGGGCTACCCGCTGTGCCGTTCGTTAATTTTTCTACAATAGTAATAACAACAGCAAGATTATTTTATAATCCTCTTAGTTTTACAGAGTAATCCTATTATTTTTAAACGTTACTTTGTAGCGGCTCTTTGTCTGCAGTTGTTTGTACAACGGTGGCTCCTCCAGTGGAATCAACGACCCTAATCTCTAATCTTCCTGCAACAGCTTGCTCTTCTTCATCACCAGCTGGAGTACCTGGAAGTACTGGTGACGCAAATTCAATAGCTGGAACACTTGAACGTCTGTGTGTTGGGCTTTCTTTAGGTTCATCGTATCGCATTGCGACATTCCACATCACGTCGACTTCATACAACAAATCGTCAAATGCAGCTTGCTGGACCTTTATCAATTAAATATTTATTTATTTAACAACTAATCAGACAATCAACTAAATAAATTTATTGAATAATAAAAAATACAAACCAAAGGTGCTTCTAGATGAGCACGAACGTGTGACGCCAGCGCCGGCACGCTCCATGCTCTTGGCAAAGCTCCTTGAAGCTCTGGATAATTTTCTATTCCCGTGATATTTAGACATCTGTGGTGGGGTCCAGGCCGAGGTGAGTCCTCGCTTATTCGCGAGAGCACCGTCTGGACAGCAAGTGCTGCTTGTTGCAGAGACGCACTGGGTGTTACAGTTGAAGCCTGAGCTTGCGGGCTCTTTGGCTCTTGACATCCCCCAGCTACCGGAGTTGCTGTTGCTGCTGCTTCGCTATCAACTGTGGACTACATACTCAAAGTTTTATTTATGTAAACTTTTTTTTTACGGCAAAAGCACTCCAATTAATACGAAAGAGATGAAAGGTTGAAGAAAAAAAAAGCACAGCAATGAAAAAAAAAGTTATTGTATTTCATGATCGATTAAAGCCAAAACTTGAGTGTTTTTTTTTACAGCTCTGCTGTTTAAATTTGAAAATGTTATTACAATAGCAATTGTAATCATAGTAACAATAATAATAGTATACTTAACCAAATAAATTTTTTTTACTATCACTTAGTGATAATGGTATAGACTAAACAACTAAATAACTGAGCTAATAATTAATAGAAGCTTTAGCAGGTAATAGAAAACAAAAATAAAAATAAAAAAGTTATTAAGCAAAAGAAAAAAAAGCGTTGGTGGAGCTTAGCATCGCAGTGCATCGTTGGAAGAGAAGAATGTCAAGCAGGAGTGTAGATACAGGCCAGACGTTGCTAGAATATCAAATACAAATTTTCGTAAATAAAAGAAATCTATGAATTAATAAAATGTTGATTTTTGATGAAACGATGATGTGAATGTTGAAAGCTTCTAAAATTATATGCAGCCTACATCTCCTATTCAAGATGTCAAAATGCATAAATAAAAATTTTTATTTGCCATGATACCTGATTTTGTTACAACTTGTGACACTTAGACTTAGCACAGCGAAATAAAAATAATAATAATAATAATTCAGCGAGTGAAGGAAGTGGTTTATTAGAAATAAAGGATCAATTAGGAACTTTCGATAAAACTTTTAATTCTATAACTATTTCTATTCGCGTCTGACCTTTTGTGAGGAGTAAATAATAAAATAAAGGAATAAAAAATTCCTTTTACCTGAGGAACAATAGACGGCGCGACGCCTTTATGCTCCGGACTCTGTAAATTTTCTCCCTTCCATTCATTGTCAGTCTCCTCGGAATCGTCAAACTGTGACTTCCACTGGGACGCTAGTGTGAGACCCCCGCCGCCTCGTGTCACTTGCTGTAATGCAGATACGTTGTCATCATCAATTTGTGCAAATTGTGTTATTGAACAGTCTCGCATAGCCGAGCGTCCTGTTCTCGCGCGTCTGCGGGGCTCTCTTCGTAATGGCTCACGCTGTTCCGTAACTGGGCTTTGATTTCCCGCCTGCTTAGTATTGGTAACATCGTAAGAGCAGTAGGAAGCGTCAACGTCAGTTTGTATCCTTGGACTTGGTGGTTCCCCGGTGGCGTTGGTCTCTGGCAGAGCGACGACACGGAGTCTTGCGAAGGTTGCGCCGCTCGCGGATTTCCTCAACGGCGCAGCGGCATTGGCAACAGGCTTTGAACGCGGCACTTCTGAAGCCGAGCGAGCTGATGCCATCAGAGCGTCACCCTCATTATCAACGGGTTTTTCAACCGGGGGAACTGGCGACTGCGGCTCGACAGCCATCGACACGGCGCGTCGTTTTTTGGGTGAGCCCTGGACTGGCGGAGTCGAGGCAACTTGTTGTCCAGCCTGCTGATGTGTATTGTCCGTAATCTGTATCGTTGCATTGCAATTTTTATCCCGTCCATGGTTATTACTTATTGCCGATGTAAATGGAACTGGTGATCCGTCATGGCCCAATAGCAGCCTGCATAAACTTTCAATGTCCATCTTTGCCTATAGTTAATAACAAAAGTTTATTTATATTGTATTGTAATTATATATGCAAATACTTTCAGTAATTAATTAAATGACAAGCCAATGGAAATTCATTACTCACTTCCTTTCGATTGTCTGGCTCAACATTTTCTTGGTTATTTGTGTCTACATTAGGTGTAGTCGGTGGCTGGTTGATAGTCGTCGCTGTCGTAAGGGCAGGCGGTGCCGTTACTGTAGGCAGTGACCTCGTAGTTGGCAAACCTTCATTAGCTATTAATGGTCTTTCCCAATCGTAAGGATCGTTAAGTTTTACACCTCGACGTTTCATACATCTTTCAAACAGACCAGCCAGCATAGCGTAATCAGGTTTATCCGCATACTGTAAACTCTGTTGGACAAATTTATTTTATATTAAATTACCTCAAATATATATACATTTTAAATTATACTGTATACATATACATGATAAAGTACACCCGGAAAAACTAGACGCTATA
This sequence comes from Microplitis deprimator, assembly GCA_964016945.1. Lineage (NCBI taxonomy): Eukaryota > Metazoa > Arthropoda > Insecta > Hymenoptera > Braconidae > Microplitis > Microplitis deprimator. Next base: position 3,115,531 of record OZ024710.1, on the reverse strand, counting down.
CGCCAAAGATTTGGTCCACGGAAGACCTTGGCCTCATTGTTATCACTTATATATGACAATTTGAACATCAGCCAAGTAGCCCTGCATTTACTAATGCCTGTATATTCTTCACGCGCCTCAATCATAAATAGTTTGAAGGCGGATAAGTGCTTTTTTTTTTTATTTATATATATATTCTACTAAATACCTGAATGTGTTCCAGGAAGAGCCGGAGATCTGATGGAAGGTGTTTGAGTAACAAACGATGGTCATACTTTTCTTTTAAAATTCCCACCTGAGTTAAACATAAATAAATAATTAGTAATATAAGAACTAAATAATTATTTGTACAGAGAATTAAATATTAATCAAGTATTTATACTATAATCCTCACCTGTTCTTTGTCTTTAATCTTTCGCCAAGGTAATTGTCCATTGACAAATTCCACAAGCATATAAAATAGTGACCACAAATCATCATGTCTTCCCATCTCTTTATTTCGGTGAGCATTTACTGAAGCGTATCTTACTGTGCCGCGGAAACCAGCCGCAGCACGTGCAGGTCGAACTTCACCAGTTCCAGTGGTAAATTGGCGAGCAAGTCCGAAATCCAGCATATAGACAACTCGGCAATTGTACGGATGACGGCCAATAGAAAAGTTTGACTATAATTTAAAACAAATATTATTAAGTTTTAACATTTCACCTTCGATAAAAGTTTTCATATTTAATCGATTTGTACACAGTTGCTTCGCGACTACCTCTATATTCATTTTCAATAACAAGTCGTACCATCGCGATTACATCTTTACTATAAATCATGACTACATTAATTTTGATAACGACAGTATTTACAATAACTGCGATGGCAATGACTGATAATGACTGGAGTAAGTGAATAAAATAAATAAAAAAACTCTCACCGGTTTAATGTCCCGGTGGAGGAAGCCCACTTGGTGAATACTTTCAATAGCTTTTAAAATTTGCAATCCGAGTCGCAAAGTTGTTGACAGAGAAAAGGCACCACGAGGCTGCGCACGTCTTAATTCTGCTAAATTTTTACCTTGCAGCTGCATCACCACGTAATTGAATCTGTCATTACGACCGCAGCCTATAAACCGACACACGTGATCTTTGCCTACAAAAATAAATAAATAAAGTTAATTATCATTAATGGTAATAAAACAATTACACAATGACAGTTAGTGTCAATATTTACCCTGGAGCTTTTTTAAGACGGCAACTTCCATTTTGAGAACTTGCTTCGGTTGCCGCGCAGATTCAACCTTCAGAGCGACTTGCTCTTTGGTCAGTAAATCAAGGCCTTCATAAATTTCACCAAAGCCACCGCCGCCAATTTTCCTCATCTGTGCATCAGAAAAAAAAATAGTATTAGGTCAATTGCATCATTTTATTTTTTTGTAATCTGTACCAAGAGATGATCTACAGTTTAAAGTTCTTATAAGGACTCCCACTCCAAATTTGTCTGTTGTCGATCGTGTAACTCTCTTTTCAACGCGATAAATTACCCAATCAATTGCTCTAATAGGCATTATCATTTCATTGACTCTCGTTAAAATATAAATATTACGTTACAGATTTAATTAGAGCTCCAATATAATGTAAAGTAATTCATGCGTGACACGAGTGATCTTTTTAATTAATCAAGTTAAAAAAATATTTATAAAATAACGGGACAGTCAATTGAAGACTGGGAATGTTAATCATACGACCTGTGTTTATTGTTACTAAAAGTAATAATAATGTTAATTAACTCACAACTTTCCAGCGTTCTTTGACCACATGGCCTGGCTGTAACAAATCCTCGCTCGTCATTGTGATGTTATTGTTCTGATCCGTGCTCTCGTCGCCTACATGCCTCAACACCAATTTACCCGGATGATTTGGATGCCTGGAAATATTCAAGTAACTTTTAATCACTTCGCTTATTTTTTTCATTGGATTTTTTTGTCACAAATAATAAACAATAAAAAGTGATAAATTAAATAATAAAATACAATGGCGCTATAAAGCTCCATCAGTTAACAATCAGACAGAATAACGTAATTACAAATGAAATTTCTTTAAATAAATTTTTAATGGTAATTACACGGCACGCCCTGAAAATCACTAGAAATCATTTTAACCTAGATAAATATTATTGTAATCAGTGTATTATCACAAGGATAGTGTTAATAAATTAACAATAAAATTCATCAATAAACGCGGTCCATTTCAGGCAGCCATCACTTTTACTACAACTACTGCTGCTGCTGCTACTGCTGGCGAGTGGGTAGAAGAGGGTGCAGCTAGTTACAGGGGTTGGTTTTGCTGATTGTGAGAGAACTAAAAGCTCCACCAGCAAGAGACCACCACCACAACGTCGCCACTGCTGCCGACATTGCCACCATCACCACCCCCCAAGTACACCACCTTAAAACACCCTTCTGTCGCCTGCCTGCCTGCAGCGAGTCCCACTGTAGATAATTAATATATATATATCTACATATACATATATATTTAGGCGTATATATATATAGATATCATATATACCCAATGGCTTTTTTTTAGCACATTCATGTGAGGTAACTAAAGTAGGAATAGATAATTTTTTTTTGCTCCATTAGTGGATATCGGAAAGCAGTTTAACGACAAGATAATTACTAACCGTCAGTGATATAATGATTTATCATAAAATATCACCCATACTTGATATGCATATATATTTTTCAAATGTTCAGTGACTTCTTCCCGGATCCCGGCATTGAAGACATATCTCCGTGTCTACTTTCATCGGATCCCCACGCATTGGCCAACACCACCACGATCCAAATATATTTTATTTTATTTTTACTAACAATGTCGTCTTCTAGACGATATAGACGATCTTACCACCACCCTCCTGTCCTATCGTAATATCAAACGTATTTACTTTTTTTGTTAGCGCTAACGATTGAATAATAATTAAATGAAAATGAAGAAAATTAAGGAAGTAAAGAAGTAGATAAAAATAAATCTTACTTTAAGATGAACTAGACACCAATAGCACACATCACTGTCAAATCGATAATTATTTATTGTAATTAAATAGTTGGTTGGTTTATTTATTTAATTATTTAAGTGTCCACTCACTGGCAAGTCTGAGGAGGTCTAGAGTAGACGAGGTGGATTTGTTATATACTTAATGTTTAAGTGGAAAAATCGATCTATAATATATTCGAACCGAGTTTAGGACTTGGACTTGGTGCTCGCGCGAGCACCGCACGAAACCCCGTCGTCGTCGTCGTCGAACTCTAACGCCGATGCGGCAGCCATCTTCAAGAGGACACGCGATTGGTTGGATCGTCGTACGATGGCGGCACCCACGCGGGATAGCGATCGATGCAACTGAGAAATTCAAATTCACTAGTACTCCTGTGTGCTACGAACACTACGTACATCTTTACTGTCTATATATATGGACATATCTAACAGTATATAGATATATATATCCTAGATATATATCGACATACAAGAGCAGAGAGTTAAACAGCAAAGAGACACGATGACGACGTAAAAAAGGTGTTAAACCTTGAGACTAACCCTCCTCTTACTTGTTCTTTTAAAAAAGCTACTGTACAAATACAAACTTTCAAAAGCGCGCGGATTGTTATTATTAAATATATATAGATATATGAGAATGGAGTTAAAAATCTATTGACTTTACACTTTTGTTAAAATTGTTAACTATTCTTTTTTTGGCAATCAAAGAAATTCAAATTTGAGCTTTGGTTAAAAATTATGACACTGAAGTTAGCCGACATCTAAAAGTTTGTGGATTTTTTTTAAAACGATAATTTATAAAAAAAATATGATTTGAAAAAATTGCACCAGTAGTTTTTTTAATTTTCTACATGTGCATATTTTTATATTTTGTATTTTTGTCATTGATTTGTTAAAAAAAAACTCCGAAAATTTTTAACTGTCTGTTAACTTCATGATCATAAGTTAGTCGACGATTAATAAGTTTTTGATTTTTTTAAAAATGTTAAAATTAAAAAAAAAAAAATATTTTGAAAAATTGCACCTGTAGTTTTTTTAATTTTCCACACATGCATTTTTTTAGTTTTTTTTTTTTTTTTTTTTAAATTAAATTGCTGAAAAAAAATCCGAAAATTTTTAATTGTCTGTTAACTTCAGGAATTAAGAATTTGAAATTCAAGAAAAATAAAAAATTTATGATTCGTATCCAATTTCTATCAAAAATAATTTTAGTTTTTGTAAGATTTTAATATGAATTTTAAATGTGGTAAGAGTTAATTTTGAATTTTTAAAAAATCAAAATTTCATGAAAATCTATTGACACCAGAAATTTTCAAAAATCAGTACCGCGAAAACTAAAGAAAAAAATTTGCTGCTCATTATTATTAAATTAAATTTTTTTAGATATAATAAAAATAATTTTATAACTGCGTGTCACCTCTGTAAAATTTGAAAAATGGTGAGGGAATTTTTACTGGACTAGATATATATTTTTTTTATTTTCGTTGGACATTATCTTGATTATTTCCCGCTTATTTAACATCATAACATTTATAATAAAAAAAGGCGGAACCTGCGTACAAAATAAACGAAAAAATATCAATAAACAAATGACCCGATTTTATATATAAATTTTTTTTTTTTTTGTTATATTTTTATAGCAATCGATTTTAACGCGTGATAGTGTGTAGATGATTAAGCATTGGCTGGCGGGAAAATAAATATATGTGTGTGTGTTTATAAATTTAGATTTTTTTTTTATTTATATTGATGTTAAGAATATTGTAAATCTGCTGAGAGCGGTTTTTAAAAATGTATATTCATAATTTTTATATTTATAATCATTATTTATGAATGTATGTATATATATTTATATTTATATAATTTTTTTTTTATTTAGATTTGAATTTTTACTGAAGAGAACTGCAAGTGATTCAGCGAGACGTTAAGTCTAGTACGCGGTCAATTTAATTCTTCGATAATAGCTGATTAATCGGGAGTTGGGAGTCGAGAAGTAAATTTAGATATCGGTTCTTTACAATGATGATGATGATGATTTTACTTATATGTTACATGTCATTAATAAATGAAACAATTAACAATTGGTTTTTATACCATATAAAAAAACGGGAACTAATTCGAAGTGATTACAGATTTTATTTAAATCGGATTTCCCTCCATTATTCGAAGTTTTAGAAAAAATGACTCCAAATTTGGAGTAAATAGGGAATTTTTTTTCAGATGAATGATTTTGGAGTGATCTGGATTTTATTTAAATCCGCCTTTACTCCAAATCAGAGTTTCAATACTGAAATAAACTCCTCTTCGGAGTGAATTTAACTCCGAATCGAAGTTTAAATATTTAAATAAACCCGCCTTCGGATTGAATTTTACTCCAAGGGAACTAAATAAATTCACAGTCACCTGCTCCGCATTCACTACGGATTTAACCCGCGTTCACTCCCTAAATTTTTTACAGTATAATATTTAAATTTTAAATATAAATATATGTTTAAATTTATGGTGAAAATCAACTTGAATAACTTTTTGGTTTATGTTTTTAACAGTTCGAATATTTTCGGTTCAAGAGCAAGTTAAATACTCAAATCGTAAACATTACTCTGTTAATATCCGAGGTCAGAGACACTTTGGTATTTGCATAAATGAATTTTTACTTACTCAGTCACTTACTTATTTTATATCGCAATTATTTTATTGCAATAATAAATGTAAGCGCTTTGAGCTGAATGTTTATTCCTCAATAAAAAAAAAATAAGGTAACTGAAGTATTTAAAAAATTCAAACTTAAAACAATAACCATTGGTTTAAATATCAAATTATTTAAATACTTTTCTTCAGCAAATTCTCGTAAAATGTATATTTTTATCTTGCGCATTGTAAACAATAGTAATTAATTTAATTTATATAAGTATCGTGCAGTCGAAAAATAAATTAGAGGTTCGTTAATTCAAAACTTGCATGTTGATTATTTATACTTGTGTACTGTAATCAGTAGTAATTAATTTAGTATGTATTTATAGGTAAGTATAATGTATGATGAAGAATAAATAAAGATATAATGTGCAATCATGCATTCCTATACAAGATGAGAGCGGAATGAAAGAATCAAGAGACAATTTTACAATAGCCAACTAGCGCAATACGAAAGCCAGGATGTATTTTTTATTGCCAACTAGTACGAGTTGATGCCTCACATGAGATAATTTACATATATGTTTATATACATCACAAGAAGGTCAAACTCTTCGTGTTGTGAGACACCGCTTTATAATTTTCGATATCAATATTTGTATCGATCTTCAATACGAATTGAGATTTATTTTTAGTTTCCAAGTACCAATCATAGATTTACCACAAGTACACTCATCATCACGACTCAATAGACATCTGATGACTATATTCAATATATATTTGTATGAAATAAATCTGACATTATTATTAAGTCTTGAAAATCATTGGAAATAACCAAGAAAAATAAATAAAAAATATCATACTAGGCTCAGTTTACAAATGAATAAATAAAAAAAACTTCTGGGAATAGATTGCCAAGTCTGCTGATACTTTTCTCGAAATTCAGACAGAAATATCTACTGAATTGACGTGTGCATTATTATATCATATAATATTTAATATATTTTATTACTTTTTTTTTATTACATACTCGTGTTATCAATTACTTCTAATGGAAGTAAGTTTGCTAAAATTTGTAAAATTATAGATGGAAGAAATGTAAATAAAGTCTATAAGCAAACAGAGTAGCAGTGAGTTAAAAGCACGTGTCGATCAGTTTGACCCTCAATCGATACTCAGAAGCCTGCCGGAGGACAACTTTACGAGCTTTTTACCGGATAAATATGATATCAGTCTTTTGGGAACTATAAAAAAATATTTTTATTAACATCAACACATAAATTTTGCTTCGTATTTATTTACTTTAATGTTTAAATATTAATTGACTTTTTAAAAAATTATTAATTAATTTTTTTTTATTTTTACGAGTACGTTGGTACAAATTTATAATGAAAGTAATTGGCGGCTATTAACTACACCGTGTATTAATAAAATTTTATGTACTTTATCTTGATATATATTTAGAATGTACTATTTCTATTATTATTATTATTATTATTATTATTATTATTAATATTTAAAAATTATTTATTAAATCCATTAAAATTACATAAGAACACGTGTTAGTAACAAAATAATTATTCTTCTATTTAAAAAAACTTTTAAATTAATTAATAGTCACACGAACAAGCACAAAGGTCACCTACCACTTCATTTTAAATACTTTTAAAAAACTTTATCCAGTAGAAGACACTTAATTTAAAAGTAATTATAAAAATTTAAATTGAATAGTACACATGGGAATAGAAAACGAAATAAATAAATGGGGTATAGTGGTGACAAAATATTAAAGTCAGTGGGTTGAGTAAAAACTGAAGACTGAACTGGTCTCTGGTCCGGTCGAAGGACCGATTGAGAGCAAAATGTGAAGCTGGTGGTCCCGAGTTGAGCCAAAGAGCTCAGAGACGCCCGCGACGAGATTAAAGTACATGTGTGATCATGATCATCAGACACAGATTCACTGGCATTGGGCCGGCACCTATCGCACTAACAACAATTATTTTTTTTATCTTTCTCAGTTGTATATAATACGAACTGAAAGCTACATCCGGTCTGTGCGGACACAATTCAAGGACTTTGTCATTAACAAACCAATCAATTTACACACGAGTCAATCTACATAATGACAGTTAAATATCATTAAAATAGAAAAGAATTTAACGCTTATCATACGCGGGCGGTTTGCGCCGCGATAAATTAATGACTGTCACACAGTAAATTAAAAATATATATATTAATGACTTTTGTTCTTTATGTTTACGGTCAATGCACTTTATAAAACAGCCTAAATTTAAATAACTTTTTAAAAATAATAATAAATACAATTCCAACTAAATGGTGAACGCACACATTTATACATCTGTCCATACCAGCCATTCTCATACATTTAATTATAATATATACAGGTACACATATATACATATATATTTATGTTATAGTTGTATGTCGTGCTAGTTATTCTAAGCCTCTAATTTTGCACGCGACCCAACACAACCACGTGTTTGACCAACGGCTTTCTTCGTGTTGATTAATTTTCATTTCGACGTTTAAAAAAATCTCGGCACGTTTAACTGATATATATAAAATGTAATTATACTTATATATATTTTTAAAAAATAATTTGAATTTTCAAAATCTAAACTACCGCTTACTCTCATGTGTATTTAAACTCATGAGTAAAACTGATTATAATAATAATAATAAAATGTAATAATAATTATTTTTTAGCAGTACAAAGACAGACGTATTTTTACAAACAGTACACGTATTACCGGCGATACTCAGGGAAATTTAAAACGCTAGCCAACAAGACAAAAGTATTTTACTTAAAATACGCATACGTGTAGTGGATATAAATTAACGGTAAGAGTACGCGAGATGAGATTAAGACGAATAAGCGAGGATGAAGAATAACATATATATGTATATACATATAAGTATGTGCACTTTCCGGGTAGAACGATATTCAAAAGTGGCCAGGCGTATCGTAGTCCGCCCCCGCGTTAAACGACCGGGCTATTTTAGCATTGTTGAATGATCCCAACATCTTATATTATGTTAACAAGTATTATAAGTATATATATAATAAAGAGAGTCAAAGAGAAATGGGATAAGTGATTAGACAGTTTGACATCGGACGGCTTTTTAGTTTGGCATCGAATATTGTATAAAGGCCATTTATCAAAAGCACTATTATTGTACGGAAATAGTTACCGGATTATAAGTCAGTCCATTGACACTCGTTGGCATTTGATCAACAGGTTTCACCAGCATCGATATATCGCTCTTTGTACGATAATTTTACATACTCAATAATTGTACTTGAAAGGTTTTTGTTAAATGAAAACTTTAAAGGAGAGAACAGAGAATAGAGAACAGAGATATAAATATATTGTGGGAGTTAATAAAAATAATTGTGAGCAGGATTGCTGTTGATTGGAATAAAGAAACTCTGTAGGGTAACGTGAGGTCAAATATGCTTGGAGCTGAGCCCAAAGATTAGATTTAACGAAGACGGGAATCCGACAACGGATGTCATTTTTTTCGTTTGTTTAATTTTTTCTTTGTATGATTTCGGAGAAAATTTATTGTTTATTATAGAGTAGACTTAATATTTTTAAAGCGTGGGTCTATCTTTATTTCTTTATGATATGTTCCTGTATGACTGAAGAAACAGCTAATAATAATAAATGCAAATTACAACTGACAAACGAGTAATCACCATAAACCTTTAACTTAAATTACACCGCATGTACAGTATACGTTTCCCTAGTTTAAACTTTCCCTATTTTAAATCTGTCTGTGTCCCAGTTAAACTCTCGACTAGCTCTCAAAATATCCTCGTTGAGGAAAAAATTACTCAAAAAAAAAAAAAAAAAAAAAAAAAAAAATTTAATAATTAAATGTGTGGATTAAAAAAAATAATTAATATTTTTTTTCTTCTCCGGTTTCAAGTAAAAAAATAATTTGAATTCAAAAAGTTAAAAATTAAACTGTTAATTTAAATTTAAGATTTTATAAATTTGAATATTTAAAAACTTCATTTACTTCCATACATGCAGCAATTAGTTGATTTTGTGCCAAAATAACATCTAATAGTTTTCCCTCAGCAAATATATATGTATATATATGCCGCATAAACTAACAACTTTAAGCACTCACTTAAATATTTAAAAACTCGATAAAAGTTTAATGCAACTACAAAAAATTTTTTTCGTATCTGGCCTATATTTTATCTGCTTATAATTTTTTTATTTTTAGACTAAAAAAAGATTTTTTTCTTTTCTTTAAGAAAAATTTTTTTGACATAAATGTAAATTCAATTTACGTAGCAATTATTTAATAAAAATATAATTAAATAATTTAAATTGCGTACAAATGGATTAAATTTAAAAATTGATAGCGCGGTTTCAGAAGCGCAGGCGCTATTTTATTAATGATAATGATCATGCATGCAGCTGATGGAAAATATGTTTTCAATTATTTTAATAAATTATATAATTGCATTTAATTAATAATTATTATTATTATTAATGAAACAAAGTTAATTTCTGAGTGCATTATCCAGACAGCACTTTGGACAAGGCCGCATGATAACCATAAGTTTATCATTAAAAATAATATATTGAGAGATTGTTAGTTAAAAAATTTAAGTAAATAATTATTGAGAGAATATTCTCATTATTGTATTGACGTGAGAAAATTTTACGAATTAGGGTAACAATATATCTAGTTATTTATATTGTAGTATAATAATAAAAATAAGTATCTATCAAAAGAGAGACATATGCGCGCGTTAGAAAAACTGATGCGAGGGCGCTACCTCCGACGCCCTTTATTTGACATTCATAAAATTGCATACCAAACCTCGAAATTGTCATCATCATCACTGGTAAACTCAATTATACGTCACGTAAATCCATTTAATTACCAGAGATACGTAATAACTGCAGGTGATTATCCAACAGCGAGTTATTTTATTAACCGGAGTAATTATTGTCTTGGGAAAAACGTAATGGCGTTGAACAAACTCAGTATCGACAAAGTAGACCTCACCGGCAAAAGGGTCTTGATAAGGTATAGACGAGTCACTCATTTTTTTTTACCTTTTAATTATAAGTTCAATAAATGTCAGCTGTCAAAATGACTATCACTTGTCCTGTTATAGTAATTATTATTGCAATTGGATTTGTGTGTAAATTAATAATTAAAATTGATTTTTTTTTACTTTTAATTGTAGAGTTGACTTCAATGTACCGTTGAAGGAGGGCAAGATCACCAACAATCAGCGAATCGTTGCTGCTCTGGATACTGTCAAGTATGCGTTGGATAAGAAGGCCAAGTCTATTGTGCTTATGTCACATCTAGGACGTCCTGATGGCTCACGTAATACCAAGTACACTCTTAAACCAATTGCTGATGAATTAAAAACGCTTCTTGGAAAAGATATCCTGTTCCTTGATGACTGTGTTGGTCCGGATGTTGAGAAAGCGTGTGCTGACCCTGCACCGGGAACTATTATTTTGCTGGAAAACTTGAGATTCCATGTTGAAGAAGAGGGAAAAGGTGTTGGACCTGATGGCAGCAAGGTAATACCTTTTTTTATTGCTCTTGTGACAACTTTACGAAAAAATTTCTCTATAAAACTTTTTTATTGATGATCATGAAGTTAATAGACAATTGATAATTTTCGGATTTTTTTTTAACAAATCAATTAAAAAAAAAAAGAAAAAAAAATGCACTTGTAGAAAATTTAAAAAATTACAGGCGCAATTTTTCAAAAAAAATTTTTTTTTATAATTTATCGTTTTGTAAAAAATCCAAAAATTACTAGACGTCGGCCAAAGTATGATCCTGAAGTTAGCAGACAATTTAAAATTTTCGAAATTTATTTTCGACAATTTAATTTAAAAAAAAAAATTAACTAAAAATATACACATGTAGAAAATTAAAAAAACTATAGGTGCAAATTTTTTAAATACTTTTTTTTTCAAATTTATTGTTTTTAAAAAAATTCAAAAATTATTAGAGGCTGCTAATTTCAGTATCATGGCCAAAGTCGGTATCATTTTTATTGTCTTGTTATCTTGATAAGTGATTTGTTTTTATTTTCTTTAAAGATCAAAGCTGACAAAGATAAAGTTACGGAATTCCGCGCATCGTTGAGAAAACTTGGTGATGTTTACATCAACGATGCCTTTGGAACTGCTCACCGCGCCCACAGCTCGATGATGGGCGACGGGTTTGACATTCGTGCAAGTGGATTTTTGTTGAAGAAAGAGCTCGAGTACTTCGCCAAAGCTCTTGACAATCCTGAGAAACCATTCCTGGCAATTCTTGGTGGTGCTAAGGTTGCTGATAAAATACAGTTGATCAATAACTTGCTGGATAAGGTCAACGAAATGATTATTGGTGGTGGTATGGCTTACACTTTCCTCAAAATATCCAAAGGAATGAAAGTAAGTGATTTAGCGATTATTATTTTAACAAATAATCATTAGAAAGTATCTATTGATTGACTTTTGATATATGGATTTTATTTTTAGATTGGAAATTCACTGTTTGATGAAGAAGGAGCAAAAATAGTGAATGATCTTCTGGAGAAAGCTAAAAAAAATAATGTCCAGGTTCACCTCCCCGTTGATTTTGTTACTGCAGAAAAATTTGCTGAAGATGCTGCTGTAGGAGCTGCTGATGTCGAGTCAGGAATTCCCGATGGTTGGATGGGACTTGATATTGGTCCTAAATCTCGTGAATTATTTGCTGGTAATTGTCAATTAATTGTTGTCTTAATTCATTATTAATTATTATTGTCTAATGTTTAATATTTTTTAACATATTGATAATAGAACCAATAAAAAGAGCTAAAGTGATCGTTTGGAATGGGCCAGCTGGTGTCTTTGAGTTCGATAACTTTAGCAAAGGAACAAAAAGTTTAATGGACAATGTAGTTGAGGCAACAACTCGTGGATCGATCACAATTATCGGTGGTGGTGATACGGCAACTTGTGCTGCTAAATGGAAAACTGAAGACAAAGTAAGTCACGTAAGCACTGGTGGCGGTGCGAGTTTGGAATTATTGGAAGGTAAAGTTCTTCCAGGAGTCGACGCACTCTCTCCAGCCTAAACTTGATACCAATTTAAATAAATAGAGTTACAAATAATTACCAAATAAATTATTGTAAAAAAACTACTGTCGTAAAAAAATGTACTGAGTATTTAAAAGTATAAATGAGATTTAAATAAATAATATCAGTAATAAAATATATTGACAAACAAAATAAAGTGTTCCATGTCACAATAAAAAGACAAGTTAATAACAAAGTATTATGTTTTATTCTATTATCCCAACGTCACGCAGAGAAAGACTATATAATAACAAAGTTTACATCAATACACAGCTACACAATTACTAATCAATGTAAAAAATTTTTTTTTTTGGTAATTTTAATTTATGAAGGCTTAAAAATTACTGAAAAATTTTTTTTATCTTATAATAATTATTTTAACCGTAAAACCTGATCAACTTTTTGTTTTTTTGCTTAACGCGAATTATTAATTATAGATTTATCATAAATAACTTGGATTTTAACTTATGTACAGTTGATGGCGGATTAGATATCACTTGCACATGTTCAATATTAATGATTATGTAGAAAAACGTATTAAAAAATTACATAATACAACAGTTCGAGGGATCAACCCCCGGTGGCAACACAGGATTACCCTCAGCATCCAACTGAAATAGACCCGATTGCTCGCCAATCAAATCATCTGGTGGCTGTCCGCAAGTTTGCATCTCATGCATAAGATCTAGGACTTTATCAAATCGTCCTCTTTTTATGTCATCCGAATCTTCACTTTTCTCAGCCTCTAGTTCTTTGCACACCTGGGAAAAAAATGAAATGAATCGCGAGGAATAAATAAATAAATCAGTTTGTCTAATAAATTATACCTTTTGCATGAGGATAAATTGCCTGGTATATCTTTCAAAATCGACAGATGCAAGGCTACTTTTTTTTTCATCCAACCAATCAGGATATTTGTCAACTAAATCCTTTAAAGGAGGATACAAGACATCTTTAGATAATAACGATTGCATCATTCCTTGCATAAATGGAAATAGATCACCACCGGATTCGTCTGACGGTTGTCCAAACATTGACAGCAGCTCTGTTTCATTTAAACCAGACCCAGAAGCCTTGTAACATAAAAATATACTTACGAATTAACTGAAACTATTTTATTTATTGATCAGAAATCGTTTAAAACCTTCATTTGCTCAGTTGTGCTGGATATGTCCTTGAAAGCTTGTGCTATAGCTGCTTGAAAATCTAAACTGTCACCACCGGCAATAGATTCACTTTCGGCTCTTGAAGTAGTTGCTAAGGAATCAGCCACTGTCTGAGCCATTTTTGCCAGTGAATCATTGAAATCTCCATCACCTCCTAGCAGGTAAATAACGATACTGAAATTAACTGACGTCTAATAATTTTTTGATTTTTTAAGAATTGCACCCATAGTTTTTTTAATTTTCTACATGTGCATATTTTTAGTTTTTTTTTTTTAAATTAAATTGTTGAAAAAAAAAAATCAATTGTCAATCGTCTGCTAACTACAGGATTATGATACTGAAGTTAGCTGACGTCTAATAATTTTTAGATTTTTTTAAAAACGTCAAATTATAGTAAAAAAAATATTTTTAAAAATTGCACTTACAGATTTTTGAATTTCCTACATGTGCATATTTTTAGTTTTTTTTTTTTTAATTAAATTGTTGAAAAAAAAAATCGAAAATTACTAATTGTCTGTTAACTTCAGGATCTTGATAAATATATACTAGATATTAATTAATTATTAATTTATAACAGCAGTGATTACCATTTTGTATCATTTTTTGTAAATTTTTTTCAAACTGTGAGGCTGTTTGTTTAATAAATTCCTGTGACCATGTGTCATCAGCGAGCGGTTCCGCGGATTTTTCCAGTTCTTTTGATACTTCTTTTGATGTCGAAACCGTTGTTTCATCTTGTTTTTGTGCATTTGTTACGGATAATCGATCAAAGTCTTCTAGAGCACCTGCAAAAAAAAAAAAAACGGAATTACTAATAAACTTTTTCTAATTCTATGGTCTCATTTTCTATATAAATCGATGAGAAATGTAAATTACATAATAATTTATTACGATTAGTTAAAAATTATTCGATTATCTAATGAATGTAAAAAAAAAAATTATTTTTCAGGTTAAAAATGAGAAGAATAAAATTAAACAATGAAAGTGTTGATCGTCAATGACATTGTTGAAGTTAATCAGTACTTACTATCTAGGAGATCATCCAACTCGGGATCTGCTGACTTTTGATTAGATTTATTTTCATCAGACATTTTCCGCTGGATGATGTTATCAGCTGTTCAAATCACGACCACCACCGTTTGAACTGTCCGATGAATGAGAGCCATTTAATTTTAAATCTTTAGTATTATGTGCGCACGCGCCATTACTTACCGACAGAAAAATAAAAAAAGTTTTATATTATTTATTGAATTTTTAAATAATACCGTCTATTAGATGCATGTAAATTATATGAAACTCAACAAGTGCCACTTCACTGTCAATAAAAATTTTTTATTGTTCTCAGTTTTCTAGGGCAGAGAATAATTTTTATTTCTTTTTATGGAGTATAAATAAATTTTTTTATTAATAAGTTAATTACAAAAGAATGAGAACGATATTCAGAAAATTTTATCTTTGAAAGAATAAATAAAAAATTTATTATATGAATTTTAAAATTGTAATTTATTCTATAAATTATCGTCTGAATTTATTAATAAATTTATTTTACTGATTGATTTGAATTTAAATTCAATTATACATCTACTTAAAATTCATATAAATTTACTGGAAAAAATTTGCGGAGTTAATGCAGATTAAATCCGGAGTGGATGACTGTGTGTTTATTTAATTTCCGTGGAGAAAAATTTACTCCGAAGGGAAATTTATTTTAATATCAAAACTCCAAATCGGAGTAAATGCGGATTCAAATCAAATCCGTAATCATTCCCCATTTTTTAGTTTAATAAAATTGTTCATTAAATATTTAGTCTTCAATGACACAGAGTACTTTTTAAAAAGATAATTATTAATCATTGGCCCCTTTAATTTATAAATAAACTTTCGCTCAGTTCATAAAGATAAATTGATTTGTATTTTTACTTAAATAAATTAATTTGTTAAAAATACTAAATATAAGCAGAATTAATTTTTTTGAGTAATTATCGAATTTAAAAAAAAATTATCATTTTATTTTAATTTTGATTATTAGCAAATCTTATATTTACCCCAAGATTATTTCCTCATTCAACGAATTATTTATTCCAAGTAAATTAATCTAATGTATAATATAATTATTCAGTATGTAAATATCACCAGCGGAATTTATGGATGATATAAATAAATATAAAAGAATTAGGAATAAAAAAAAATGAAACTCAATATTTGTTTATAAATAAAAATATATTTTAAAATTTTACATGAGATGATTATATATTTAAGAAATATATGACGTGATGATGTAATTCAGCAGTCTGTAAATGAAAGAAAATAAAATGTAATTAGTTAATGCTCAGGAAATTTAAATCATATTGAGTGATTATGATTGAGAAAATGTCCACTCGTCAGTGTATTTAATGCATACAATTCATTTTCGCATAAATCATTCAACCAAAAATGAGGGGCAGTAAATAGAACGACTGAAAAGTAGGTATTGCGTATTCTTGCACGTCAATGACTCAAGCATCTCTTATGATTAGCAGAGATGGATCTAAGAAACGTGCTTGTATACACAAAAAAAAAAGTATTTTTTGGCGCAAAAAATTTTTCTCATTATCTATTGAAAACAAAAATTTTCTTAGAGTAAGAAACAAATTTTTGCGCCAAGAAATTTCCTTTAGTCCTAAGAAAATATCAGTTTTCAATTTAAAATACAAAATATTTTTGACGCCGAGAAATTTTTTTTTTTGTGTAGTTAGCAAACATGAAAATGAACTTACCGTCAACTAAAATCCTTCAATCATTAAATAGGTACTGCTTTGCCATCATTCAGTAGCTTTTATTCATCTGTAAATGAAAAACATTTATAAGTATTTGTATATAAATAAATTTCTATAAAAAAATTAATTTGTTCAACCAAATGTCAGCATCCTTTTGGCTAAGCAACAGCAAGCTCTTAATCTTTAAGGCTTTTCAATAAGTAAGTGGTCATCATTACATTTTAAATCTTTCTTAAAATACGAACAATAAGAGAAAAAAAATTACCAAGCACATGGTGGGTTTCATATCTGGAGCATTGGCTTCTAGGATAGTCATCTTGGAGCTTCATCGCTCTGAAAAAAATAAAATTCAGTTAGTTAACCCATAGCATCATGGAGAAATTAATAATTTCTTTTTAAATTAATAGTAAAATCAGTATCCTTTTGGCTGAGCAACAGTAAGTTCTTACTCTTTAAGACTTTTCAAGTGCTAAATTTGTCATCATTTAATAAAACAAATATTTTTTTAAAATAATTTATACCATCAACTTACCATTCAAAATTTGGGTTCCATTTTCTGGTCCATCCGGCCCATGTGGTTTCTAAAAAAAAAAAACCAAACTAATATTAGAAAAGTTTCAATAAAAATAACATTAAAAAGCATAATTATTTAAAATTTATCAGATATTGTATTAAAATCATGGTAGTTTTAGAAGATTCAGAAACTCTAGTCTGAAAAAATGTATCATCATGTTAATTATTAATTTCGTAATTAAAAAATTATCTACTTTCTTTTATATAAATATTTAAATTTATTAAAAAATTACTGAGCAACTGCTCAAGCAAATAGAAATAAAATTCTAAAACTTTTTCCAACACGTGGTCGCTAACGCGCAGTTTAAATTTTAAAAATCCATAAAAAAAAATGGAATAAAGAAAAAAATAATTAAAAACTTACTTTTATCAAGAAGGATGATCAAGCTTCCAGAAAATAATCATTTTTAAATAAAAATCTAATTGCAAAAGCATGTTTTAATAAATTAAACTGCTTTGTAAATTAAAAACGTCCGTTTGCTGTCAGAGCTGAGAAATAAATGGCCGAGCATCGTCTCGTTGGCTAGATTTCGGGCCTCGGGGTTCTCTTGATTCTTGACTGAAAATTTTAAGGAAATGACGTCACAGTCAAATTATAATACATTTAGTAATTCAAATAACCATATAGAGGACAGCACCCGTTAATTACCAACCTTACAAATAATCAGCAGTGAAACCAACCGTTAATTCAAAATATCGTAAATGAAAAACGGTTGAGTCGTTGGCAGTCAGAAGGGATCAAGACTGACCGAGGCATCCTGTCCACTGTCTTTTAATTTAATTATTTATTTATTACTGACACTAATTATCAATGAAAATAAATCACAAGTCTGACAAAGTCTTTTTAGACGAGCTATTGCCGTAATAATACACAATAATAATTAAAGTAACTTGTGATTTAAAAAATTTAAAATTAATTAAAGTGGCTGTTGGTTGACAAGTTTTTTTAAAAGTAATAAATGATAATGGAAGAAATTGTTTTGACTCCAATAAAAAATTCATTGAAACGTGAACCATCATCTCCAATGAGTCCAGTTATTTATAAGACACCATTGAAACAATTTGAAGCACGTAAAAATTTTAATAATAGCAATGATAAAGCTAGAGGTTTTCCGACCATGTCTAATCATCGGACACCACCATCAGGTTTGACGAAATTCATTGCCAGAAATCCTTTTGATGCTGAACTTACTAGTCGACTTCATATGTCAGTGATCAGTCCCACTATATTTAGTAAGGTAATATAATTAAAATAACATATTTATTAATTATTAATTACTTTCACTGTACAATTTCCGTTTTTTACAGTTTTACAATTGTTTTCACTTTTACATATATACATTTATTATGAGTATGAGTGTAGCTGACAATTGTCAATTTTTTAAATTTTTAAATAAATGAATAAAATGTAAATGGAGTAAAAATGAAAAAATGCATGTTTAGATAAATGCAAAATCTGTACGCGCATTTTTTTAAATTCATTATTTATTTATTTATTTTAAATTTATAAATTGTCACATGTCTGCTACATTTACTCTCATACATTTATTTACATTTACACTTTAAATTTCTTACATCTAGACTTGAATAATTCTCTTTCTTATTCTACTTGAGTATAAAGTAAAAGACCCAGTATCCGATCACTCATGTTTGCTTGTATATATTTACTAAATATAAATATACAAATACATGGTGATCAAGTAATAGTTCCTTGATCGGGTACTAGGTCTTTTTATACTGAATATATTTAATAAATTACTCCTACTCTTGACTTTTGACATCTGCGTCTAAAGTTGACTAGTTTATCTCCTTACTCTCTTTTCTCTTCTGTCCCCTTGTTTTGATGTTTGTCCTGGCTAGAGTTTTTTTCTCCTTTTAATTAAGAAGTATTGTTGTCAATTAATTAAATCATTGAAGATATGAAATAAATATTAAATTTTTTTGATGCAGGTAACAACAAAATCACACGATTCTCCTTTTTCATGGACAATCGATGAGCTGGCAATGTTAAAACCCGTTGCTATTGAAGAATTTTCTCTCCAGCAGTCTCACTGCTCAGATCCGGAAATCGAGAAGAAAGCCCAAGAAGCTATCAACAAATTTTTTAGTGCTAAGGAAATACATCCGAGTCCTTGGAATGAACGACGAGAGCCTATAAAACAGCTGATCGTTACTCCGACTAGCTCATTGGAAGGATTCAATGCTGAAGAGACTGAAAAAACTACTAGAGACTGTGAGACATCATCACTTATCTCTTTGAATATATTTTTAAGACTACGATTGTAAAAATGATTGGTATTTTTTTAGGTTGGGCGCAAACAGAATTGTCTCTTCCACCAAATCTACCTCGACATGTCGAAGAAGCTTTGAAACCTTATTTCACTTTCACACAAGAACAACAAGTTGACAATGACGATGCCAATAGCTCGAATAATAGTTCATTGAGGAGAAAATTATTTTTCAATCATGAAGATTCTATTGAAGACGATTCCGAGTGTTCAGTAATATTGTCTCCATCTAAAATAACTTCCAGTCCTCCTCGCAGTGGAATGCTGGCCCACGGAACACTAATCGGGGTAAATTATTAATTTAAATATTTTTTTTTTCTATAAATAAATAATTTCTATACTTTAATTAATAATCGAACCATTCTTTGAATATTTTAGACTAAATAATTTGGTCTAAATGTTTAAATTTAATTGCGGGTCTGTTACTAATTTCAAAATATTTATATAAATTACAGGAAGGCTTGAATAATATGCAGAGAACTTATGACACATCATTTAGAACAGATAATTTAATTATACCCCCAGACATGTCGCCTATATGTGACCAATCAAATAATATATCTTGTAATAGTTTACGATCACGTAAATCAGCGACGCGACTTGACTTCTCTGCACACATGAGTGTCGACAATTCTTACTTGGAAGATAAAGAGAATGATAAATCTCAATTGATCAACAATCAAAGTAAATTTATTCAATTATTACTTATACTTTGATAACTAAAACTTTTTATTTATTTACTAATTATTAAATCTTATGTCTTGTAGAATCTCTAGATGATACTATGGCAGGTGGAGTAAACGAAGACGAGTACAATGA
This sequence comes from Microplitis deprimator, assembly GCA_964016945.1. Lineage (NCBI taxonomy): Eukaryota > Metazoa > Arthropoda > Insecta > Hymenoptera > Braconidae > Microplitis > Microplitis deprimator. Next base: position 3,095,151 of record OZ024710.1, on the reverse strand, counting down.
AAACGATACAGTCGAAATGGTTTCTTTGATTCAAGAGACAACGCCACTAAAACAATATAACAAAAATAGTAATAAATTAGATAAATTAAAATCCGCGGTGGATTGGTATAAGAGTGTCAATAATGACAGCTACAGAGTACGCAGAAATTTTACTTCTGCTGGATATTCTGAGGATCAGAGCACCAGTGCCTTTACAAATGCTCAAGACACCGGTTACCAGACTTACAGTATGAACAATACTACTAATATAACAAGTAATAATCATAGCTTGACACCTGTCAAAAAAGGATTTAATTGGGACGAACGTCAAATAGGAATGTCTCCTATCAGTGAAATAAGACTATCTGATTGGCACGGTAACATCAAGTCAATGATTAGCTCGACTCCTTCGAAATTAATACGAAGCAGAGAAAATCATATTTAGTAAAATTTTAGTTATTATTTTATTTTATCAGTATTCAATAACTGCTCAATTTAATTGAATACTGTATACAGTATACATATACCGATATATTAATATACAATTAACTTAAAAAATGAACAATAAAATTTTTCTTGAATTTTTCTGTAAGAATTTATCGCATGTGCAATTAATCTATTACCGCTAATTGTAATTATAAATAATCATCAATCATAATACGATTTGACGATTCGGTTGTATTAAAAAACTTTTTTTTATTTAATCTTTTTTTTTTAATATTTTTAAGCCTGACGTGATGTAATTGATAGTATTGAATAATTTTTAATAAATTTCAGTGTATTAATTTTTTTTTAAATATAATTTTATTTGTTTATTACTTTTAAACCTATTTAAATAATTGCTAGGACTTGGGTCGAGGACCTAAGTGAGATAAATGCCCTTCGTGGTCAAAATAAAATGTTTACTCAGCTCCGAATCCACTACAGCGTCTCACAGCAGCTCACAACACAAAAGTGGCCCTCTGAGGGGTCGACCAATCGCCAAATTTTTTTTTCGTGGATCGATTGATTTAAGATCAATTCTATGTCATCTGTGGCCACGAAAATAAGTAAAATAAACTCAATTCATGGTCAAAAGAAAATTTTACTCAGCCCCAGATCCACTAGAGCATCTCACAGCAGCTCACAACACAAAAGTGGCCCTCTGAGGGGTCGACCAATCGCCAAATTTTTTTCACAAAATACATGACGTTCATCAAAATCTATTTCAAATTTAAAATTATTTATTTTCGCGCTCAAACTATTTTCTTGATCAATAGCCGATAGTCGTTAAAGTAAAAAAAATTCTCTTAGTTTATTACAAATAGTTCCATCTAGTGAAATAATACACAAATTGCGCGCATGCCGGTTTGTAAAAATAAAAAATAGTAAATTTTCCGTAACCTACATCGTAAAAAAATTTAAGTTGCCTAGTATCTGGATCTGTATCTGATTTAAACAGAGTAGAGAATAGAGAAAATAAAAACTAGTCTTATAACAAATCATCAATTAAATAATAAACAAACAAATAAAATGGATAATGACAACGAAAAAGAAAATGTCAATGAAGTGGATTATTATACATTTTTAAATTTACCTAGAAACGTAAGCTGACATTAATTATTATATCAATTTATAATAAAACCCCATAATAAATATTTTATAACTCCACGTGACTTTTTTGTTGCAGCTGATGTAATCAATTATTTATTTAACTCATTTATCGCCTAAGATTTTTTTTTATTTAAGTTACATATTCATTTGTGTTGCGATAATGCACATGATAATTTCGCCAGAATGTGCAAATAGTTGACCTTGAATATTTAGAAGTAAAAATAATTGTGGTTTTAATTTTATTTATAATTGTTTTTGTTTGTTAGGCAACAGCTGAAGAAATTCAACAAGCCTACAGACGTCAGAGTAGACTTTATCATCCAGATAAACACGTGGATCCGGTATTAAAAAAGAAAGCTGAAATTTTATTTAGTCGTACTAATAAAGCATATGAAGGTGATTCTATAATTCAATACTAATTTTTTTTTGACGTTTAAATATTTATATTAAAATAATGAAAACAATTTTTTTAAATTTTATGTTAAAATTTACGAGTCTGAATATAACTGACCATTGAGAATTTAAAAAATTTTATAATAAATAAATAAAATTTCTCATGTCTGCTACATTTACACTCATTAAAATTTATCTCAATTTGATATCTGTTTAAAAATATATTTTAATGTAACTCTTTGTCATGATTTTAATTTTTTTAAATTTATTTTGTTAATTATTCAATAATTTTCAAATCCGATTTAATGACAAGTAACAAAAAAAGTTGTTATTATTTTTTAATTTAATACGAAGAGAAACTTTGAATAATTAATTAGTTATCTTTTATTGATTGACCTTCCGGTTATTAAAATTTTTCTTATCATTAAATAAATATTCTCATAGACTCTTTTACCATACGCTAATATATTTCTACTCTCAGTTTTACTGCTTTGCACTTTTATTTTAAACTTCCCGCTATGAAAATTTAAAATTTCAAAATAAAAGTGAAGTTTATGATTTCGGTCCGATTTTCGATAATTGAGTTTTCATCATCTTGACGTTTAGTAGCCAGAGGAAGCTATTCTGACTATTTCTGGATAGACTTCCAGCCGTGTAGCTGCTACTTATTTTTTTTTTCGCCCAATAATACGCAGTTTCATCTAGTAATTTATCTTTGAACACTGAGTTGGAAAACCTAAACATAATTTTCATAGTCTTGATACTTGAAAATTTTTAAAAGCAAATTAAAAAATTGACTACTGATTAATGATTTTTTTTTAGTTCTAAATGATCCGCATCGAAGAGCAATATATGATTCACTAGGTGTACGTGGATTAGAAACACAGGGCTGGGAAATAGTCCAACGTACAAAAACGCCACAAGAAATAAGAGAAGAGTATGAGCGTATTGCTAAAGAACGTGAGGAAAGACGATTGCAGCAACGGACAAATCCAAAGGGTAATGTCACCGTATTTATAAACGCGACAGACATTTTTAATAAATATGACGAAGACTATGAAGTCAAGTAAGTATCAGCTGTTTATCGTCTGTATTTATAAATATATAAAATTAAAATTTAATTTTTTTAGCGAGGGAATACTGGGAGGTATCGAAGTCAGCGGGATGTCATTCCAACAGTCAATCGAAGCCCCCTTGACTTTAAAAGACACATTGACACTTTATGGGCAGGTCGATGCTCAGAATGGCACCGGTGTAGGATCGATAAATGTATCTGGCAGAAGGACTCTTTCATCTAAGAGCTGGATGGAGTTGGACGTTGGAGTTGGCAATGGGCCTGTTACGACACTAAAATTTTATCGTTCTCTTGCGCGAAGATTATTTTGCACCGGTGCACTGATCATGCAATTTAAGGCTCATGAAATCAGGCCAGGATTAGTTGGATGTGTGTTTTTATTTAATTACTCATGAATGCTACTCTCAGACAGTGCCCCCCAGTTTTTTAAAATTTTCAATGACTCAATTGTCAAGCATATCAAAATTTTATCAATTGATTGAAAAAAAAATTAACGCAATAATTGAAAAGAAGACAACGCAGTTTTAATTTCGCTGATGTAGATTTAAAAAAAATGACACAGTTGATATCAATTGGGAGTAAAACGAAATTAACTCCTAACTGATGACAACTGAGTAATTTTTCAAAAATTCATTTTTTCAATTAAAGTTTCAATTTTTTTTTAAGGAGGGTCTAGTAATTTTTGTCTAAGCTTTTCTCTCAAATAAAACCTCTAAACGCAAAATGAAGAACGAGGCTCGATGCATTACTCTATAATCTAGCAATTTATGTTTTCATTTTTAAAAAATGTTCATTTGTTTAAAAGAAAAACGTAGACAATGTTTCCATTTACTGTGCAAGTGCAACAGAGATAGTCCCGTTCGTCGACTTGAGTGTGATAGAGAAAAAAGTTCAGACCCCTCTTAATTAATTATTTAAATTTTAATACAGTTATGGCAGTTGAAAGTCATTGCATATTTTTAAAAAGTGTGAGTTACTATCTGAGAATGCCCTTAATATTTAAATAAATAAATAAATTTTTTATTTTTATTTAAAGCTTTAGGATTACAATTAGATAAGCAAAGCGTAGGATATTTGACATTCAAAGGCGGAATTCAAAATTCAATGTCTACAATGATTGTCCGTGAAACGCCTGAATCTTTTACCTCTTTTACTTTACAATTTGGATATATAAATACCTTTGCTAGTTTTAGTTACACTTACAAAATGGAAGAAAAAAAAATGAAATTACGTGGGACACTAAAGTACGTACAGTAATTACAGATTAATTACTTTTATTAATAAATATCTATGTATTAATTATTACTGTTATTTACGATTTTCTGTTTAGAGCTGGTACTTTTGGTGCTTACATTGAATATGGGGCGGAAAAAAAAGTATCTAAACACAGTTCTCTGTCAGCATCAGTTCGCGTTGGGATGCCCAGTGGAGTAACACTGAGAATAAAACTAATCCGCGCATCTCAGACTTATTTATTCCCGATTCATCTGTGCGAAGAAGTCATTCCCGCGCCGATATTCTATGCCACTGTGGCACCAATTATCACGTGGACGATCGTCAAAAAAATAATTGTCGAGCCGATGATGAAGGAGCAGAAAGACCGCGAGAAAGAAAAGCAGAAGGAGTTGAATCGCGTTTGGACGCTGCAGAAACAGAGAGAAGCCAAAGCTGCCGTTGAACTTATGATGGCGACATTCAGTAGAATTAGAGCCGAAGAGGAAGCTAAGCATGGTTTAGTCATCACTAAAGCGCTTTATGGGAGATTTGTTTATCCAGACAGACGAAATCAACAACAAGAGATTCCCGATGACTCGAGGGATGACGTTATCGATGTTACTATTCCCTTACAATGTTTAGTTGTTAATTCCCGGCTCGTTCTTCACGATGCTTCCAAGGTTTTTTTTTGTTTTTCTTAATTAATTGATTCTTTTATTTTTTTATTTATTTAAATAATGAATTTTTTTTTTAGAGTGAATTACCGGGATTTTACGATCCATGTTTTGGTGAAGACAAACAATTATTATTACAATATTTATTTCATAAACAAACTCACGAGTGTCTTGTCAAAGACAATGAGCCTCTGAGAATACCTTTACAATGTAAATACTGTTATTTTCATGATACCCGCATTGAAACTTTAAATTTCAGTGTCTGCAGCCAGTCGACAGAAGCTAATTTCAGTCCAATCCGCGAATTAATATTAGCAAACGCGTAAAATATGAATGCCTTCAGTCAGCGGTCAGAAACAAACTTGTTTCGTCCATTGGAAAGAATTAGTATATTACACGCCTAGGGAGGAAAGTAGGACATTCCAAGCTGCGTGTATAGTCGCCTACCCGAGCCGAAGTCGACATTGGGACGTCCTACCTCCCTCCGTGGTGTGTATACTATTTTTCACCAGATCTGTACCTGAAAGCTAAAATTTTTTGCTTCTGTTTGTGGGAAGAATGGAACATGCGCTAATTAAGATCATTTGATTTTTCATAAAAGAAAAGAATGACTTTCTTCCCTTTAAACAGGGCAAAAATTTAAATTTTCGGCGTAGGTATGGAGAAAAATAATGTTCTGCCAGTGACTGAAGACTTTCGCAATTTAAACTCTGATACTTGTCATTTATTTAATGGTAATTTCAGACTATTAATTTTATTTACGTAAATGACAGTTCTGACTGTGATTAAGTTTTATAAAAATTAGCGTGAATAATAAATAGTATTTATAGTTTCTGCTTAATTATAAATTGCAAATGGCAATTTACGCTTACGCTAATAGTTTATCACACGATTGATCTTAAATTAATTTGTTTCTGACTGACTGCTGACATTAAATAAAAATTTTAAGTTCCAATGCAGGGCATTATGAAAAATCTAGTGTGTAACTCAGAATGAAAGACGATTTCAAACTTCGAGTGATGTCAGCCAATTTCACTCTGGTCTAAAATCATTTTGTTTCATCCCTTGTCACACAATATACTATTAATTAATAAATACAAATGCATTACTAATTAATTAATTTTTTTTTTAGCACATCGGGTGAATACTACTTGACGAAAAAAGCGAACTTCAAGAGTAAAGCAAACGGGATAATCTTGCATGCTCAATTTATTTCTTTGTTTTATTTTAATCATAATCGAGTTCGTGTTCAGCCAATCCAATATATTGATTATGACTATAAAATTAATAATTATATTTTTTGTTATTTCAATCAAATTTAAAAATTACGGGCTTAATTTTTTTTTTGTATTGATTCATTTTTATCAAGTTTTTTCATTTATATGAGGCATAGTATTTTTTTTGTGATGAAAAAAAAATATATAATGTTAGTGTAACGATAGATTGTATAGAAATAAAACTAATAAACAATTTGCAGTAGCAATTTCCAGTTTAACTTCCATTGCTCTTATATTAATTTAGATTCATAAAAATATTAGATATTTAAATAATTGTAAAAAATTAATTTTAAATATTGACTCGCACTTATTGAGGGTCAAAAACGTGTTCTATTTTTCAGATGTCTGAATAAAATGATAATTCATTTTAATAATTGGTGTATACTAGATATATAGGCGTAAATATATAAAATATTGATATTTATCTTATATGTAAACAATTAAACGTTTTTTTTTTTTTTAATTTATACCAAACATATTAAAATGTTATACAAGTGAAATATTTACAGTGATTAGAAATTAATTAATTAATTAATAACATGATTATTTTAATAATCGATACTCATAACTTCAAGAGGATTTGACGTCAGTGTTTGATTTTTACATAAAAATTTATCAAATATATTTAGTTCAGCGTCTTTAGACTTTATTTGTGATACTGGTGTCCAAGATTGGTCATGTTCTAATCTGTACGAACCTTTGTAGAGTTGTAATGGTGCATTATTACCCCATTCCTAAAATAAAATGAGTACTGTAATAATGTAAATATATAAAATAAATAAAATATATATATTAATGTACCTCAGGACTCAGCATTGAAAAATAAAATTGCCCAGATGATTTTTCGTACAAGTGATAAATATTCCCTGGGTGTTTTACAAAATTACAGGCAGCATGATGCAACATATCATTTTCTTTAGCTTCGATCAATACTTTCTGAGCTTGATCTTTAAGAAATCTCATTTGCTCAGCAATAATATGCAATTTATTTCTTGCATTAGCTTTTACAAAATTATCTGCCTAAATTTATTAATCAATAATTTTAAAAAAATACTTATTAATTCTTGCTTAGAAAATACGATTTTATATAATTTAGCGGGTTTAAAATTAACTGTTTTTACTCCGGGACAAAAGACGTATAGTTTGTACCCGCTAAATTAATTATTAACATCATTTCCGTTCTGTCAGAATTTAAATTATTATTCTTTTTCATTATGAATCTCCGAATACCCAAGTAGGACACTTGGGTTTGTGACATCTGTTATCAGACAAATTTAAAATTATAAATAGAGTAAATAATTTAAAAAATAATAATTATAAAAAAATACGCTTATTAATTTTGAAATTTTTTAAATGCGCATTTTTTTTAAATTTAATTTTATTAATTATTTACTCTATTTATTTATAATTTTAAATTTATCTGACGTCTGCTACATTCACACTCATGTCTCTGTGCTATTTGGGTAATTATGTGTAGATCTAATCAGTCTTGAGAGTAGAATTTCTACATGCGCTATTAGTTTGAAATCGTCGTTGCATTTCTTGCTGCATAACTTACAACTAAATCATATTTTCTAAGCAAGTAATTACTAATAATAATAATTAATTGTTGATATTTTACTTTTTCGATTTCCATTGCTAATGCAATCAAATCCTGTGGTGATGACTTTGTTGCTCCGTATCTATGAACTTGTTTCATTCCTGAATTTGAAGATTCTACGAGCATCACTAGTGTGATTAGAAATCATAATTTATTATTATGTAAATTTAAAAATTTTTAAATACATATTTATATAAATTAATTTAAACAAATAATCATCACTATACATACCTTTGCTTGGTGCATTATACGAATCATTTATTTCCATATTATTTATTCTCTTCATTATTAAACGATTATTGATTATAAATTCTTAGTATTAATTGTTATTTGTAACAAATACTAATGATGTGTGTTAATTTTATTTTATATTGCACAATTCATATCGCATAACATAAACACGTGATAAAATCTTAAAGATTTATTTTTATTGACACGACTGTTTTTCGTTAAAAATAAAAAAAATGGGTAAAATAAGTTGCGATGACTAAACAATTTTACTCGGGCGCATTACGGAAATTACTTACAGAGACAAAATGGCCGCGCTTGCCGCCAAGAAATTCTCGTAAAAATTTAATACTTTTTTTATAAAATATTAATGATATAAATAAATTAATAATTTTAAAAATATAAACATGCAATTGTTGACTCACCCTGCTAAGAAATGTTTAAAAGGGTTCCTTACACTTAATTAATATTTTCTGTAATAAAAAAAAATTATTCATCAGTTTTAGTATTCACAATAATTTACATTGACTAAATATTACGGCTGACTTCAATATTAAATATAAGTAGCAATTACCTTAGCAGATGATACGAGACAACTAATAACTGGAGATCTTCATTAAATTGCAGTTCAAAATTCTCAGAATCTCCATTTCCAGCAAAATCTCATGATCCTGAAGTTAGCAGACAGTTAACAATTTTCGGTTTTTTTTTTCAACAATTTAATTTAAAAATAAAAATATGCACATGTAGAAAATTCAAAAAACTATAGGTGCAATTATTTTAAATATTTTTTTTTATAATTTATCGATTTTAAAAAAATTAATACACGTCGACTAACTTCAGTATCATAAAATCTATACTTATTTCACTTCACATTACACTTAACCACTAAACTATTTAAAAACTAATTACTAACTCAATTAATCAACACACTTTCACTTATATTTAACATCATTTCGCATCACACGTATATTTTTATATTCATAAATCATCACAAATATGAATTACTGCACTCACTAACACGACTTGCAAAACCAGCCGCCCGAACTCAACTGATAAAATTCTGCGCCTTGTTGTTTAATTCAAATTTCGCGCATGCGCGGTTCTTTTTCCGAGAAATTTGAAAACGACAAAACGCGCAACTCTTTCGCCGAATTGACTATATAAATATATACACTCACACATGATACATTCATAAATATGTGAACACATGCATACATATGATATATATGTATACATAAATTTTTATAGGTTTTGAATTATTTGAGCTCTGGTGTTGATAACAAAAACTGTCACCAATAAAATTCAACAAAATATATTTTTAGAAATGTTGTAATAATTATTACTGTTAATTTATAAATTAAATGAAATAATGTAATATAATTTAATAATAATTAATTTTTTTTATTTATTTATAATTAACTTAAGTTTTATAAAGTATCTTAAATAAAAACCCAGTTGATATAAACCTGTGATAGGGTTAACCTCGACAATAAAAATATATATAAAGTAATTAGATAAAATAATTTTTAAAAAATGGATAGTGTTGAATTATTGACAGGCGTCGAGGCAGTCGAGGATGCAATAAACAGATTTTATGCTGGTGGAGAGCGCGATCTTCATAATGTGCTCTTGCAATTTCAAGCTTCACCACAGGCTTGGACTCTTGTCTGGCCTCTACTAGGTCCTACAAAGGTATCGATCACTCAGTTTTTGAACTTAAACTCCTTCGTAATTTATTTAACTGATTCATAAATTTATTTCAGTCATGGAATGTCAAATTCTTTGCGGCAACAACTCTGCACTCAAAGATACTGAAGCAGTGGGACGAGATACCGGTATCAGATTATCCATTTTTAAAAAATGAACTCCTTAGAATAATAATATCTCCATCAACACCAAAGCTTACGGCTGCTAAATTGTATGAAGCTGTAAGTTTAATTTTTTTTTTTTTTTATATAAAAGTCTATTAGTTATTTTTAATTAATTAAACCAATAAATGATACCTATGATTTATTTCATACTGTAGTTTGCTGCATTTCTTTCAAATTACTACAGTACAGAAGATAAGAATGATGACAATGATAAAAAAGAACTGATGGATGATTTATTAGGAATGTTGCCGTACAATAATCCTGAGACGTTAGATGTTCTACTGCGTGTATTTTCAGCTCTCTTGCTAGATGTAAATATTTAATTAATAAATAAATTAATTTATAATTTAAATAGACCAATAATTAACTCAAATTAATTATAGGTTGAGAAAAGAATGGGAGCAAAACGTACGAAACTGCGGCAACAATTAGGTCTAAATGAAAATCAAAGTGAGAACTGGAGTAAATCAACGTGGTTATTAAAACAAGTGTTTACTTCGTACGTCGAAACAATTGGAGAAGAAGACAATTTTTTTTGTCTGGCACTAGAAGGAGCGTTGCCTTGGATAAGAATGAACCCGCCGCTGGACTCCATCAACCAGTTATTTGAACACTTTTTAATAGCCGCGGCGCATTACGCTCCTAGAACAGATGAATTTGAAGACGAGACTCACGGATGGGAATTATCGCGCGATATTTTATTACACATAATGGGCCAAGACACTCTTTTAAAAAGACCCGCATTGTTTTGGGAGTGGGCTCGAGGAATAGTGTCGCTGGCTCAACAAAACGGTAGTATTCATTTCTTATCTATTCTCGCGAGTCTTGGTGACACTCATACACGCACACTTTTGTTGGCCCTGGTCGGAGAATCTGATGAATCAAGACGTTGGACAGTTGAGACACTGATTCAATTATTATTGACGTGTTCAGAGTATCCAGGTCGCTATGCCACTGAAGAACGTTACAGCAGCATACCATTGGGCTTCTGGTTCTCACTTCAAGACAATATATCAACGTTGGATCCTCCTATAGACAACCAAGTACGCTTAGCATTGAAACCAATCTATGTAAGACTAGTTCACGTTCAATTGCAAAAAATGACCCTGCCATTGTCTGCTGAAGAAGCCGGTACTGATGAGGAAAGTGAAATATTCCGGTGTTATCGTCAAGATATTGCTGACAATATGACTTATTGTTACAATATCATTGGCCGTGATTTGCTGATAATTCTAGGTCAACGTTTAAGCCAACCTCTGATTGATACACTAAAGTGGGTCGACGTAGAAGCGACTCTTTATTCATTCCAAGCATTGTCTGATTGCGTGGAAACAACTGACACTGAATGCGTCCCAGCACTGATGGATTTAATAATATCTCGTATTTCTTATGATAAATATCCTGAAGAAGTTTTAGCATGCGCTTGTTCAACGATAGCTGCTTACGCTGAATGGTTGGGTGAGAATCCCGAGCCCTGGCTCGAGCGATCGCTGCAGCTGATAACTTACAGTTTGACTCAACGCTCGACGGTGTTGGCACGAGCGACGATGGCACTTAAAGACATCACACGCGAGTGTCAGACACACTTAGCAACTTTGGCACCTTCGATTCTCGACACAATTGGGAAGACACTGACAGTCTTACCAGCTGGTAGCAATGAGGGATTGCGACTTATGTATGCGGCTGGTAAACTAATAAATTCTCTGAGGACTACGGAAGAGCAGCTCCAGTACTTGGATGCCACTCTCGGCCAGTGTGTTATGAAACTGCGTGAATTGCTCCAGCACCCAGTGCCAGCGATCCAAGAGAATGTTACTAAGCAGCTTAAAATGGCAACGATGTTCCTGTCGACGTTGGAAGGCGCCATGGGAAAGTCTGTCCTAGACGGATTGATGCCGACATTTAATCAGATTGTTGCTCACCCGGAACTCAACCAGAATGATCAGATACTGGATGCTATGTACAATTGTGCGCAGCGGTCACTGCAGTGTCTTCTGCATCCCGAAAAAGATGCTAGGCCTCTGCTGACCTTGTTGGTTACTGCCTACAGGATACGACCACATCCAGCTGCGCTCCAGTTACTCAGACAAGTCGTAGTGCTGTTTGGTAGCGACTCTAATAATGCAATGGGTCCGATTTTTGCTGAAATCGGGGGACATACTCTCAGTGGGTTCAATGCCTGTAAATTAGCTGGCGGTAATTTATCTGATTTTGGTGAATTGTTGGAAGCTTACTTGGGTTTACTAGGACAAATTTGTAAAAAAACGCCTAAATTAATGCTACAAGTTCCTGATCATATTCCTGAAATGTTACGATGTGGTAAATTACTTTGAATTTATTTATATTCTCTAAGTTATTAATCATTACTATACTCTATTTAATTATTTGTAGGAATTATCGCACTAGGTCTTCCAGAAACGGCTGTTATTAAAGCTGCCGGTACATTTTTGATGCATGCAATAGCACAGAGCAATCACTTATCAACATTTATTGAAGCGATTGGACAAGAACTTGTTTGCATGATTTTAGAATGTATAGGTAACTATTATTTTTATTACTTTTACTTGATATTACTTTTAAAAAATTATTTAAAATTTAATATTCATTTTTACAGGAGGTAAAGTAGCGCGTAGCAATCTCGAGCATCATACTAAAGTATTACATGCATTAAACAATTATTATAAGCACAATGTTGGTGCTTGGATACGGGGAGCTCTAGAGGATGGAGTGTTAATATCCCTTACACCCAGCCAAAAAGAAAGTTTAACCCGCAGTATTTTGGCTGAACGCAATAAAGGTCGGCTAGATGACATGCTACAAAAATTCAGCTTAGAATATTCAAAGCCCATTGTGGGTCTGTAACTTTAACTTGGTATATATGATGTTAATTAATTAAATTTATTATAGAATTTTGTAACTAATTTTTTTATTCGATCATCGATTAATCAGCGATGGCTGTGGAAATTTAAAAAAAAAAACTAGAACTAGTGTCTAAAGAATTTATGAACATGTGATTTGTTTATGTTTATGATAAATGTCTTTGACGGTCTACGAAATCATTGTGGAATTTTTATTTTTTATTATTGAAATCATGCCATACTAATTAATTAAAAATTAATATTATTTATAGAGTATAATGTAAAAAATTATTCTTGTATAATTACAATAAATTTCTTGATAATAAGGTAGTTTTTGTAACTATTGTTGTTATTTTTTTATCGTAAATTAATTAATAGTATATCACGCTAGGTACTAGCGTTCTTTCAGAAGACTTGACTGATACTCTCGAGGCCTCCAGCCATCCAACGGATGCCTTTATTTTGATCAGGAACGCCGGCTAAGAAATCCTATAGAAAATCTCGACCTAGGGCTCGGTGTTGTGAAAGAAAATTTTTTTCTTTCACTTCTGTGTGCTAGCGTTCTTCCAGAAGACGTGTCTGATACCCCCGAAGCCACCAAATATCCAACAGACATTTTAATTTTGAATCGGATTGTCGTCTAAAAAATTCTACAAATAATCTAGACTCAGCTCCCTGATTCCGAAAACTACTGGAAGTTTAGGAATTTTCCCGTAGGGTCAACCGATTTTCAGATTTTTTTTTGAACCAGCAGGAACGCTTTAATTTACAGAAATATTTATTGTCATGTTCGACTTTTATTTAAAAAAATGTATCTTGCAAATTAAAATTATGATATTTAATTACCATGTATTTTTACCTATGGGATAAATGAAATAATAGCAAGTACTCGATACTAATTACTGTAATCATTGCATATTAATTATTATTATTATCATTATCATAATAACTCTTAGATTTAGTTGCATAAAACTATTTTTGTACGATGACAATAAATGACAGTTATGGTAATAGACACGATGATTAATATAAGTTTATTATAATTATATCAATTATCATTGATGGTTAATTACAGTAGAAAAAAAATATTTATTATTTTAAAAATGAAGCCATGAATATTATTTTACATTTTGGACTGAATTCCATCAGCTTCAGAGTCGATTGTATTTAATATCAAATCCAAACGTTTTAACTACATGTCAATTTTTAATTCATAATTGTTATAATTTATAATTAAAAAAATATATAACTGTTTAAATGAACGTTAAAAAAAAAAAAAAAACTTAAAAAAATATTGATTGATTAAGAAATAATGCGACGTACTTATTAAAAAATATATATGCACGCCTCAGTATCTGTACATTTTGTACACAATAATGTTGTTACAAAATAGTTTAAAAAAAAAAAAAACCACTCATTAAACAAGTGTATAATTTATTAATTGTTAATCGTATTAATCAACGTGATTCTGCAATCAATTATTGTGCATTATTTCCATTAGCTGCTGTGGTTCCTGGCCCAAAATTAGCAGCAATACGCGACTTTCTTTGTCGCGGAGCTTTGTGTACTTTTTGTGCTTGAGGATTGTCTTTGACCACTCCCATTTGTTCATTAGTAGACTTATTGACAGGCTTGACGTCAGTTTTAATAGGCTTTGGAGAATTAGTCATTGTTTTCGTCTTCCCAGTCTTTGATGTCAAGTCTTTGTCTTTGTTGTCCTCTACAGTATCCTTCGGCTTGCGTTGCTTGTTTTTCTTTTGCGCCTGCAGTGGCACAAACGGGGTGCTTTGTTTTATTACCTCTGGTTTATTTTCCGCCGAGGCTGGTGGCCCGGTAGGTCCAGGCATGGGAGGCCCAGGCTGAAGATGGCTCTGAATACCCGGTCCCTGGGTGGCTTGATGCATCGGACGCACTTGTGGATTCAAATGCATCGATGGCATTGGCGGCATCGGTGGCATCTGGGTAAAAGGAGCCGGACCTTGAGGTGACATTGGGTTCCAACTTGTAGGTGGTCGTATGTGTGGCTTCCTTGGGTCCGGGAATGACCGAGGTGACATCATTGACTGCAAATTCATATTTTGAGGTGGCTGGATGTTCGGTATATTCATACTGGACATCATCGGAGACTGCATAGGCGGGGGTATATTTTGCTGCATATTTGGTGGTTGAGTTGTCCAAGCGTTTGGTGGCCGCAGGTCAAAGAAGTGTTGAGGTTTCATTATTTTGTCCATAGTCAATTCTTTGTACACTTTCATCGACACATTTTCAGCAGCCAGCTTAGGATCTGAGCACAAGTCGCCGTAATAACTTCGCAGGTCTGACATAACAACTTGAGCTCTTACAAGATTTTTTTCATTTATATAAAGATAATGAGGCTGTCCAATTCTCATCATCTGGCAATGATTCAGTAGAAGTGTGCAGTAGGATACATTTTCTTTTCGATTATTTGTTTGTCTTGCATGCTGTAACAATTTATTTTAATTTATTAATTAAATATTTTTTAAAATAATACTTACTTTTATATAAATAAATTAAAATTTATCAATAAATCATGCGACGATTAATAATATTAATGCATGCGGTACAATTAATGAATTATAGTTTTACTAAACCATTAAACCCAAGAGTAATAGACATACATCGAACATTTGTTGGACCAGAGGTGGAGCTGATGGTGGTACTGGTGGCGTTGGTGGAAATACAAAGGGTTTTACATTTGCATTCACTGCAGCCGGTGCAGAAGACGGTGGGTTGGCGTTGTTTGGCTTGTCGTCAGATATTTTCAATACTGCTTTGAGAAAAGCACTCGGGTCTTGAGGCTGTTGTATAATAATATTGTTAGTTTGGTTACAATTACCTATTTTTTTTTTTTAATTAACATGCGTATTTATTTAATAACTAATTAGCAAAGTTAAACAATTTTTTTTTATAAGCTTGGGCTTGACATGAACCAGAGACAATTATTCCCCAGTAGACAACACTGGACAACAATAAGTATTGATATTAAATATTTTACCGAATTAACCACTGGTGCTGGTGGCCGCACCATTGAGAAGTTCATTGTCTTTTGTACTTTAGATCTACTTAACTAAAATATTACAGATTAATTATTTTAGTAGACAATTAAATTTTGGTAATATAATTTTTTATATTTATTGAATAAATTAATTACCGGTGGTTTCTGTAATTCATTCCACAGTAGTTGAAACTCGGTGGACATTTCATTGACATTAATAGCCTGTAGAGTAGCTGGAGTAGATGAAGATTGACTGCTGGTAGGAGGCAGAGTAGGTTTTTGTGTAGTTGGGTTTTGATTTGGAGCCGGAGGTTGATTGACTTTAATATTATTACTGCCACTAGTATTTTTATTATCATTATTATTTGCAGATGAATTAGATAAGTTCAGTGGCTCATTTTTCTTCATCACTCGTATCTGCTGTTGTGGCGCTTGAGACTGTGACTGATTTTTACAGAACAACGGCAAGAAATTATCAAACTTATTAAAGGATGCAAATGCACTAGACTTAGCATTGTTGTTACTGTTATTGGTACCAGAGGCTTCAGATCTCGGTTGCTGTTGTTTTTTACGATTTATTTTCTCAGGTATCATGCCCACACCCGTGATATCCTGCTCCGCGCGTATACCATGGCTGATATTTATAAATTCAGCGGTCAGTAATTTATAACGGCGACAAGTTGCTCCTCCAGTAAATGAAATGTTACCAATAAAAGGTTTGTCAAATAAAACATCATAAGTTTTTTCAGCTTCATCAGTTCCTTGGATACTGACAACCGTTCCCTTGTAACCGAGCGGTACAGACGAGTCATTTTTCACAGCAATTACTCTGTCAAAGATTTGAGTTCGAGCCGAAGGGTCCGGCGGGATATTACCAGCACTCAATTCCGGTTTAAAGAGCAAGTGGGGCTTAACCTGCATCAACACAGTCTTTGAAACATTTCCTTCTTCCTCGACATATTTATCAACTTGTTGCTGTAATTTAGTGACAATCTCCGGATCAAGACCTTCTTCATCGCAGTTTCTAGCGTCAACACTTCGGAATGGCTGTTCCTTCAGCCACTTGACAACATCCGCGAGCTCGTCGCTGTTAGCAAACACCTCGTCTTCATTGTACATGTCATTGCTAGCATTGCCGGCCAAATATACAAACAACAGTGGATATTTTTCCATGTAACTGCGTATTAATCCAATAGACTTGGAGCTATACAGCCACTGGCCATCGATTTTCTTCGTATATCCTGGCAGTTCCTCGTTCTTCTTATTGAACTTTAAGTTCAGTCCAATGTTCTGCTGCTTGCGTTCTGATGACGAGTGATCAGCAGTCCGTTCAGGCAACACAAAAATAGATCCAGTAATACGACTCAGTAAATGACTACTGATACCCAGTCTCTGTGCAGCGATGCTGCCATGCATGTACTGCATACGCAATTGATTCTGCTCCTCCTTGAGCTCTTTGAAATCTGGCTCGGATGAAAACTTCATCGCGACTTTAACGCGTCCTGTCTTGGGATTGATACCCGGCGGAATAACTTCCCCCATAGCCCCATAGTGCGGGTGCCCAAGCATAAAACAGATGCTCTTGGGTACGTAGATATCACTGATATTTTTATGAGTAATGAAACCTTCCTGTTCTACTTCAATATCACGTACGGTTGTCTGATAAGCGTAACAAAACGGATAGTTAGACCATTCTTTTTCTAATGAAAGCCGTCCTTGATTAGATAGTATGTATCTACGTCCGGAGATAGGACACGCGTGTATAATCATTGTCGTCTTGCCAATGTCTATTCCAAATCGCGATTTATAAGATAGCGCAACACTTTTAGCCTCCGAATTCCACTGGCTCTTTGAAGAATCCTTGAAAAACTCACGGTTTAAGTTGTCCATCCCATAAGGACGATTTATGTTCATCAGAGTAAACTTACTGTCAATGGTTGACACTCCGACGACTAGAGCTTCTACTAGATGTGGCCATTTTATGTAAATTGTCTTACCTAATATTTCACTGGATATTTTTTCAATTGTTGGTGCCTCTTTCGGCGATACGGTTATAATCATATTTTCGCCTCGCGAGGGCTGTTCAAATACTTTAACTTTAGCCTTTTCTAGATTAACTGTGTGCTGGATGTGCTGCATCGTAGGGAATCCTGAGAAATAAACATGTAACTTGACATCTGGACACAGCCCTTTGACTAATTTATCATTTGGCACGATAATTTCTTTAGGATCCATTGTTTCTATCAACGCGTGGCTCTCGATACTGGGAAAGTAATCGGGAGCTCTAACCGAGCCCAAGTTTTTTTCTGTATAAGTAATGATACTCATTGGGCCATGCCGATTACGCTTTACTTCTTCGGGTGTCAGTAAATGGTTGTACCGACTCATAGCCTCGATAAGTTTCTCTTCGTTGATGAATGGGATCAGTACGATAGCCTCCCACTCCTGCTTCTTTTCATTTAAATCAGTGCGGAATTCCAATGGATAGTATTCTATTATTGGTGACTCCTCTTCTGTCAATAAACCCTGATAAGCTTCAGGCAACAGTCCTCGACTAGCTGCCGGTAGCACGGCCAATAATTGTTGGAAGGGTAAAAATGGTTTTCCCAAATCGAAATTTAATTTAAAATCTTTGAATCCTTTTATGTCAGAAATGTACGGAGCATAGTGATGGGGGTAATACCAGGACCAGCTGCAACAACCATCGTAGTAGTAGTGCAAGTTCCATTGGATTGCTGTTACATAGGCCTCTGCTTGTGACCGCATCACGTCAGCATTAACAGACTCATAGTCAAATTTGTTCATGTAGTAGTCACGCTTGTGCTGTAAAAATTCAAGATTGTACATTTCATTGTCCGAATCTGTGTCAATTAATTCTTCTTCGTCTGAATGTCCTAGCAATATTTCATCAGTAGCTTGAATCAACGCACTCAAGTCTTTGTTCATCGTTGTCTTTACGGGCGAGTCCAACTGTTCGGGCGAGTCTTTTGACTTGCGGTAACTCGTCCTCTGGTTTTCGTTCGGGCGTCTGCCGGTTTTTCCTTCAAAGTACTTGAGATCTGCGAGCGTCTCAGCAAAATGGTCGACGTCGATATGCGAGAGTTGCTCCATAAATTTTTCAAAACGCTCTAAGTTTAATTTACCGGCTTCGTTTATGTAGCCATCTAGGGATGGTAAAATTTCTTTGTACGCTTGACATAAAACTGGTAATGCTCCATTCGCAATGTGCAAATTAGGCAGGTGGGGAATGAAGTCGTTGCCGACTAAAAAACCCATCAGTATCCAGTCGTCAATTATTTTTTCAAGATCAAATGGAAATTTTAGTTTGTCTTTAAGGGATTCGAACTCGTGCTCCATGTATTCGCGGAGCAGTGAGATGTGGAGCAGGCAAAATTTTGTTTTTTCAGGTATAATGCATTTTTGTACATTTTTTCCGTACTTAACTTCTTCGCGTAATACTGCAAAATGTGGCTCGTGAGTACACAGACTTAACATTATTAAATCTGCGTCCAATCCATAGAGACAATGACGCGTATTTGGACTATAATCGGGTTGTGATTTCATGTATCTTATGTAGTCCATTATTTTGTGTTCACCTTCACCGGGAACCTGAAAAATAAAAAAAAAATTTTAATTAAAATTAAATTTTGATTTTTTTTATCACGATCTCTAAATAAAATGATTTTTACATTGAATTCAAATATGAAATAAAAGAAAATTAAATTAAATTTAAATTACCTCAGGGCCACTGAGAATAATTTTACACTTTTGCCACAATTTGTCAGTTGATATTTTATAAGTAACAAAATATTTCAACTGCTGTGTCAATTTGGCCATAAATAATGTACCAGGAGTAATACAATTTGAATCAAAACGTGATTCCTCAGGTATTTTCTCTCCTTTAGCTCGTGCACGCGCTTCAACAAGCTCAGCTTCTTTGGCAGCGCGAAAACGTCTACCGCGTTGTTGGTTTATTTTAGCACGTGGCGCAACTCCATCGACAGCCATAAAAAACAGTTTTTGCGGTTTAATAGTGCGAAACAATATTTCAACATAGTGAAATATATTTTTAAATATTGTTTCCTCGGTGATGCGAAAATGTGCATCAGCATCATTCGGATGTGAGCAGCAATGGATTATGCCATTCATGTCCAAATAGAGATTATCAAACTCTGGAATCTGTTTGACAAAAATACAATCAAAATATATTAACATATATATATTATCATTTACCATCACAATTATAAGCATCACTTATTTGTAAATAATAAATAAATTTATTCAAGGAAATTTTGAGGAAGTTTACAGTATGGATATTTAATATGATTTATTTTACCTGATATTCATTTAGTAATTCAATGATACATGGATATCTTTCACAAATATATCTTGCAAACTTCGGCACACCCATTTTTATATATTATTATTAACTTATTGCTAATTTATTTTTACTATCAATACAATAATAATAATATTAATAAACTTGTCTTTATATACAAAATATAAATAATGTTAAAATATTTTTATTTGTATATAAAAACTATCTCATATATAATCACACAGTTTACGTATTTTTTAGTCTCTCATAACACAGATGTAGATGTAATTGTACATAACCAGAATAATTATCATTGACTATATAATTTATATAGACGCAATAACTCTTGAGTAAATAAAAGTGTAACGTCTACTTTAATTACGAAAATTCGCAATGGTGGCATTACTTTTAAATTCATAAACTGTGTAGTCGTAGCTGTTAAATTGGCGCCAAGTTTTTTTTAATGAATAATTTTAAATGAAAGGGAAAGTTTTATTCAAATATATGAATATTTGTTCATAATTAATAAAATATAATGATATATATAAAAGATTTAATATAAAAAAGATGTAGTTTAATTCTTTGAGACATTCAGATTTTGAATAATTTCGGAGGTTATGATTTCAAATTTTTTTTTTAAATTTACTATTATTTTTTTAAAAACTGTCAAATAATTATTTAATAATCAGTGTTATATTTAAATTTGTTGTGATGAAATGGTAAATTATTATTGGATGAGTTTATTCAGATCGAGATTTTTAGTCGATGATAAAACGCAGTATCGATTCAGCGGTCGATGAGGTGAGTCCTAAATTACAACATGGCGTCAGTGTCTTAATCCTGATACTCGCGAACTTTAAGATAAAATATATCAGTTCAAGTGTTTTTTAGTCTAATTATTTTAAATGATTGATATAAATTAGTAAATGACATTAAACAATGCGAATAAGTGTAGACATTAATCGGAAAATTAATTTTTAGTTTGAAAATAATTATTTAAGTGCGCGTTGGTTTAAGCGGCAGTTTATAGAAGCGTTCGTTTCAATCGGGTCAGTTTAAAAATTTATTTATTGGATCTTGCTTGAGTAATTCTTTTGTTTAAAAAACTGAGTGTGAATGTTACTGACAAGTAGGAATTTTTTAAATTTTCGAATAAATGAATAAAAGACAAGTAGAATAGAATAAAAATTTAAAAATATGATTCTGAAGTTAGAAGACGAGTAAAATTTTCGGATTTTTTTTTCACCAAATCAATGACAAAAAAACAAAAACTTAAGGTGCAATTTTTTCAAATACTTTTTTAAAATAATTTATTGTTTAAAAAAAATCCAAAAATTATTAGACGTCAGCTAACTTCAGTATCATTAAAAAAATTCGTATTTAGATCAATAAAAAATCAATATGTGCATTTTTTTTAATTATATTATTTTTTTATTCAAAATTTATAAACTGTCTCATGTCTGCTAAATTTACACTCATTTTAAAAAAAAAGGTTTAAAATTATTCATAATTTAAAAAATTAATATTATTTAATTATAATACTTTTGAATCATATTTTCATATTTAAGTAAGATACTGTTATGTGTTTGAGTCAATTTAAAGTGAAGTGTTTGTGGTTGTGCGTGAGTGTTTAAAATGGATCAGTTTAAAAAGAGATTTAATTTTTTTTTTTAAAGTAATTCAAGTTTAGTAATTTTTGTTTTATAAATGTGATGGTGATAAAGTGAAGTGTTTAGTGGTCAGTTTCAACGACAAGATTGCAGCAGCTCAGATCTTGATGTTCCTGAATCTTCTAGTATCGGTGAAGAAATAGCAGTCAAGTGATGTTTGATAGCAGATTAATTGGATTCCCTTCTGCATATTATTTCTTCGCCGAGGTTTGTTAATAAATTTTAATACTTTACATTACACAGTAGTCTGAGTTCAAATAATTTTTATCAACAAATACCATAGAAAAAATTTAAAAATGATTTCATATTCTGACTTTGTAGCAAATTTTACAAATTTACTATAATATTTAAATAAAATTGATTTATTTTTAATCAGACGTTTGTTTGATGATTTTCCAAACGTTCGTTTTAATGGCTGCCATTTAAAAATTTTCGCGCCACTCGCCGCCATTTTGGCTTACCCACGAATTCGAAAATTTACTCGATAAAACAGGAACCAGTAAAATCCGACCACGAACTTTCGCTGATCATCTTCAGAGTAAAATAAAAAAATATAACACAATTATCCCATCTATTAAGTCACATATTCATAACTTATGACTTAACTTAAAATTATATTAATTGTTGTGTGTCGTGTAAGTGAGTTGTTATTTAACAAAATTTAATAATCAAATTAACGTGATTTTATAAATAAATACCGACATATCAAGGTTATGATAACTGAGAATGTGATTAAATTTAACATACAGACATTGGACAATAATATATATACATATCATATCATTATTAATTAAAAGTGCTCAATAAAAAGTGTTATATTGTATTTATTTAAAATAAATACTAGCGAGACAGATATGAGCTCACAGCAGAGTCCAGCAACCATGCAAACTAGTGTTGATCGTGAAAAAGTTTATACATGGATTATCGAATTATCAAATCCAGAGACACGTCAAAATGCGTTGCTCGAATTAAGTAAGAAACGTGAAGTCGTGCCAGATTTAGCACCGATGCTTTGGCATTCCTTTGGCACAGCTGCGTCTTTATTACAAGAAATAATAAATATTTACCCGGCAATAAATCCAGCAACGCTTACTGCACATCAGAGTAATAGAGTTTGTAATGCACTAGCATTATTACAATGTGTTGCTAGTCATCCTGAAACACGTTCTGCATTTTTACAGGTAATTATATTTATTTTATTACTTAGCCATCAATTATAACATTGGAGTATTTATTTAAATTTAAAAAAAAGTGATCATTAATTTGATAGCAATAACAATACTAATTGTAATGTTTTTTAATTATTTTAGGCACATGTACCTTTATTTCTATACCCGTTCCTACACACCGTCAGCAAAACACGTCCATTTGAATACTTACGGCTGACGAGTTTGGGTGTAATCGGCGCACTTGTAAAAACTGATGAACAAGAAGTCATAACATTTTTACTGACCACTGAAATAATTCCTCTGTGCTTGAGAATAATGGAGAGCGGATCTGAATTAAGTAAAACTGTTGCCACGTTTATTTTACAGAAAATACTCCTAGATGACAGCGGCCTGTCTTACATCTGTCAAACTTATGACAGATTTAGTCATGTCGCTATGATTTTGGGTAAAATGGTACTTTCGTTAGCTAAAGATCCGTCTGCGAGATTACTCAAGCATGTTGTCAGATGTTATTTGAGACTTTCTGACAATCCTAGGTAATTTTATTTTATTTTTAACTTTGACGACCATAAGTTTTGAGTTACGTTCAACGCTGATCGAGGAATTGGTAACACAGTCAAGATGAAATATGACTATAAGTACAGGGAAAAGAGAGCAGTGGAAAAATTACAGTTTTTAGGGCAAAAACAGGACCTCGTATAAAAAACCAAGTATCAGTTTGCACTGTAATCATTTAAACTAATTCTCGTTATAGAATAATTACAATTGTAGATTCAAAATTTTACAGTCTCTGATGTATTTTTAGTTTAATGAAACTTTTTTATAAATGAAACGGTATAAAGGAATGAAACAAGTCTTATGAGGGGTTCGCACTTTTCTCTCTGTTACACTCAAGTCCACGAACGGTATTATCTTTGTTGCATTTTTTCAGAAAATGTAAACTTTAACTGAGTTTTTCTCTTGAACAAACGAATATTATCAAACAATTAGAGCGCACTTCACTAGATTAGACAGTAGTGCATCAATGTGTGGTCTGTATTTTGTATTTAGAGATTTTGTTTCCAAAAAATCTCAGCTGAAAATATCTGATAATTCCTGTTATATAAAACTAATAATTACTACGTTTCAGTGATAATGTAATTTTTACTGAGACGTAGATGGACTTTGCTGATACTTGAAACTGTAATTTTTCCACTATTCTTTTTCCCGTCTTGTAATCTCACCCTTGTCATACGCAACACAGTCTTTGATAATAAAATTTACACTATGTATTTAAAAGAACAATTTAAACCGCGAAAATAGCAGATTAAATTATGCAAATCACTGGGAATTTTAAAAATTAATATTTTCATTTTAAAAAAAATCTTGTTGTTTTAAAAAAAATTTCAAATTTAAAAATAATAAATTATATTTGTATACAATGATGATTAAATGAATGAATTTATTTATTTAAAATAAATATCTGTTTTTAGAGCACTCTTGGCGTTACGTCAATGCCTACCTGATCAATTACGTGACAATACATTCGCAACTTGTCTACAAGAAGATAAATCAACAAAACACTGGTTAAACCAATTGCTTAAAAATTTAGAAGCAGGTCCACCTTCACAAACTGGACCCA
Organism: Microplitis deprimator; assembly: GCA_964016945.1. NCBI lineage: Eukaryota > Metazoa > Arthropoda > Insecta > Hymenoptera > Braconidae > Microplitis > Microplitis deprimator. The sequence goes on along the minus strand of OZ024710.1, from coordinate 3,070,591 downwards.
CTCAACCTGGACAACCAGATCCTAGGACAATTGGTATGTCACCTCTTACATCATAGTTTATACGATAATTTTTAATAAATAATAATAAGTATATAATAATAATGATATCAAGTAGTACAGTAATAATGATAAACTATAAATTTTATTTTTAAATTTATCAAGTGAAGGACTACAACTTGTAGAAAGAAAAATAGCCGAAAGTACTTTTTAAATTTTTATTAAAGTTTAATGTATTCGATAAATATAAACGAGCAAATAGAGTTCATATGAAAAAGAAAGAAACAATATAAAGTGTTAAATAAATACTGAAGTTCGTTCAATTAAAAGCTCTATTGAATAAAAAATGTAGCTTTGTATTTATAAATTTTGCTCGCATGATTTTAAATTTCTTATTTTTTTTTTATTTTACTTTTTTTCTGGGGTAGTAAATAATGGATTAATTTTATTTAAGTTTTCTTATTGAGCTTGTCTGTAATTGTTGTATCACACAATTAAATTTATTCTTTTATTAATTTATAATGTAAATAAAAATAAATTACATTATGTGTGATATGACGTTTTGAACGAAATAGCCAAGTAATTACAAAATAATAAATAAAATAAGTGCAGCGTGTTCCATTTAATAAAAAAAAATCTGTAAATAAATTTATTTGAAGCATTTGTTGGTGACTATTGCTTCGTTTAGTTTTATAAATTGCATTAATTATTAATTATAAATAATAATAATTATTATTATTATGAAAATTAAAGTACAAGCTTATTTAGCTATCGAGTCGTTAATTTCATCTTCATCTACATTGTATAGAAAAATATAATTATATATAACTTTTATAATTATTAATAAAAAGGATAATTGAAAAAAAAAAAAAAATAATAAATAAAAATATAGAATGAGTTAAATTTATAAAGACTTGTAATTAAGAATATTTTTTAGATTTTTGTGTTTGATTCCAAGTAAAAGTAAACGAAAAGTCTTAAAAGTGTATTAATTTTTAAAATAATTAATAATTTTTAAGTTTCCTATAAAGTAATATTTCAATCTCTCATCGAATTTAAAAAAAAACTATTAATTAACAGTTTCAGTTTTATCACAAAGGATTTACTTTTTAAAAAAAATTTTTTTTTTTATTTAAAAAATAATCAATAAAATTTATCTATCGATTTTTAAAGGAAAAAATTAAAAAAATTTATTTAACATTTGAAAATTATCAGGTATATTCAATTGAGAAAAGTTTATTTTGAATAAAAAAAAAAAATATATTTTCTTTTTAATAGTAATTTTTTTCGTGAAAAAATATTTGAAATTTGTGTGAAATCGACTGATCAACTTTAAAAAAATTGTTAAATAATTTGCAATGTAAAATAAAAAAAAAAAAAAAATGAAAATAACTGGACACAATTTTCAGTTTACTTTAAATTTATTTCCGGTAGATTGTTTTTTTTTTCGTTGATTGAATTTCATCCGTAGTACCGTAAAAAATGCCCACAATTCAACTGTAAATAGTTGATAAAATCTATGAGAGATTTATTAAATTTTAATCTAGTTATTTAAAGTGTCGACTATATAATAAACTTTTAGTTTGCTCACTGCCTCAATTATTTAGTCTTATGTCAATTTAAATAAATAAATTAATTGATTAATTGATATTTGAATATCGATAATAATATATTTTGATATTCCAAATGTGACTGTAACTTGTTGTATATCAACTGTTTTAAATAATTCAATATTATATATAATCAATATATTTTTAATTATTAAATAAGAACAAATACTTATATTTGTACAGCTATTGGACAGTTTTATTTTTAATATACTTTTTAAATTTCATATTTTAGTATTAAATAATAAAATATATTGAAACAATTGGCTATGCATTAATCTCTTTCGTGTTATCGAGCTCTTTGTCATTCTAAAATTAAAAAAAATAACATAAAATAAATAAATAAATGTAATATGTGATGAAAATATAAAATAATAAATAATAATACCGTTTTTGTTTTTTTATTTGGAAACAATAGCCAATGTATTACAGGTGTATAGAGTTTTTTTTCCTCATATTTACATTTATTTGGTCCCGTAAATCCTGAAACAATGAGTCCGATGATAATGGTCGACAAAAATCCTATCCATGTGTACCAGAGGTATGAAATTCGGAATAGAATAAAAGATTCCTGGCTGTAAAAATTTATGTTACTGTGAATATATTTTTAAAATTCAATTTAATTTTTACCGCGAGTTCAAAAAATCTTAGTGCTTTTAATTTAAAAAATATTCTTATTAAATGATTAATATTCAATAAAATTCTAATTTATGAATACGCATTTTCAATTATAATATTCGTAGGAATCAATTTATATAAAATTTAAAAAATTTTGAGAAAGTAGAGGTCATTAAACTTTTCGCGCTCGAGGTGTAAAAATGAAATAATCATCGATTCAAATTATAAAATAGTTAAATTTTTAATTAATTACTTTTTAAAGTATTTACTTTATTTAATTACTCAATTAATTTTATTGAATTTATAAATATTTTTACAGTTTTTAATATTCAAATATTTAAAAATATGTGGATGGTGTAAAGTCGATTGGTCGTGAATTAAAAGTAATAAATCAAATTTTTTTATTCTCAGGATTCCAAAAACCGATAATTGAAAAATAATAAATCTAATTCCTTATTGATTGCATTTTGGAGTTAGTTATAGACGCGTGTATATCCGCGCTTTTCATTTCAATATTTTACATTTCGCAGCAATAGTAGAATATAGATTTCTCAAAAACAATTAAATATTAGTAATCAAAATGAATAATCAATGTCAAAATTTCAGTGTCAATAATTGAAACATTTGTAATATTTATGAACACTTGAATTAAAAGCACTTTTGAAATATCAAATATTCAATACTTCCAGTGATTAATATTGTATACCAACTGGTAATTCATTTACCTAAATGAATTATTTACGTGGGATGTACGGGTGATATTATTTAGTAAAGACTCTGGACATCCTTCTATTGAAACAGGTTTTTTTATAAAATCAATAGCTCCAGTTGATATCAATGCTTGGGAACTGAACGATATCCATGCCATGAAACTTAAACTTGTTATCGCACCCGTTAACGCACCCTTTCAATTTTTATTCCATTAGTTACATTTATTTATATATATTTCAAATATTTCAAATATTTTATTAGATATCTCACTTACAATTGAATTCGCATATGGAAAAAACATTCCTAGTGTAAAAACTCCCAAAATCGGACCACTAGTTATTGATGTTAAGCTACGCGCAGTCTAAAAATTATAATTATTAAATAAATAATGATAATTTGCTTTATTAATAATAAAATAAATGATTACTTGAAAAATACTATGGAGTTTTTCAACAAGAAAAACAAATCCCATGCATGTAAGGCCGATGATAACGACCAAAGCTCGCATTAATCGACTTGCAGCCAATGGTGACAATGGTTTTTTTAGCAATGGTTTAATAATATCTTCGTAAATTAATCCCGACATACAATTTAATCCCGTTGACATGGTACTGTAATAAATATTATAGTATGTTTTTTATTTGCGACCATAAATTTTATTAAATTTGAATTTAAACTTTTTTTTTTTGCTCTATTAATTAATGGATGGGCTGTTGTTTTAATTTGAAGTAAAGTCCTTTGAAGTATTTATATTTATCGCGGGCATTGTTATTAAAGTTTGCAGTTTACAGAGTCAATGTTATTACGGGTTGTAATTTTTTTAATAGCGGAAAGTCCCTTTGATGACATATCGATCGTTTATTGCTACACAAAGTCGCACGTCATATTATATAAACAAAATATTTTTTATAAATTTAATTTGAATTAAATATTAAAATGAATTTATATCAGCTATTGATTGGAAATTTTAATTAAATTTAAGTAAATGAAAGTATGAATAAAAATAATTACCTTAGAGCTGCACTAAAAATACTTGCAATAAATATTCCCGGTAATCCTGAAATTGATTTGCCAGTTTTCATTACAAAAAATGGTAATAATTGATCTGCTTTATGGATTTGCTAATTAAAAAAAAATCTATCGGTTAATTTTTATTTTATTTTTTTTTTAAATAAATTATTTAAATGTTTTTACTGACTTGAGTTGTTATTGGGTCGCAATCATAAAAAGATGCATAAATAACTAATCCCATGTAAAATGTTATAAGATCGACACTCACTATCCCGATTGACATAATAATTATTGTTCTAAATAAAGTAATTTTATAAATTATTGTTTAATTAACTATGACTCTTAATTTTTTTATTTACTTGGCAAGGATGTAATTCCGCGTTTATACTTTTTCCAGTGATTAAAAATGTTTTTTTTTTATCGTAAGCGTATCTACACATTCGCGGATTAAGAAAATAAATGTAGTTCATTATTGTGAGCTTTAAAGTTAAGTAGTTTATAAATTATAAACAAACGAATGGAACATTAAAGTTTTGTTATTCTTGGGAAAAACGGGACAATGAATGATTTCATTGTTACAAAATAGATTTACTTGCAGCAACGAATCTATTGGCTGCAATAACAAATAATTTCGTGTTTCCATTGTAAATTGCATTTACTACTGGAACAAATAATATGGGTTATAATAGCAAATGTATGATTGTCAGAACAAATTGAATTCTCAGGCAAAATTGAATTTTAAGAAATTTTTTTGAATATTTAATTTGTTTATTAATATTTTTGAAGGGTGACATCATAAAAACTATCCGTCGAATCTCTTAGTTTTTAGAAAATTAGTAAAACTTCAAGGAATTTCCCTGATTTCTAACATTTAACTTTTTTTTTTAATGTCACTGAACAGTGCAAGAGCCTATTGCACGGTAAAAAAAAGTTGGGAGTGAATTCGGAGTGATTCTGGATTTTATTTCAATCCGAATTCACTCGGAGTTCCAGAGTTAAAAAAAAAATAATTTTGCATACGGAGTAAACAGGGAATTTGCTTTTTCAGCTGAGTGATTTTGCAGTGATATGGATTTTATTTAAACTCGTATTCACTTCAATTCGGAGTTTTAATATTAAAATAAACATCTTTTAGGAGTGAATTACAAAGCGGATTTTCAATATTGAATTAAAGTCTCTTTTGGAATGATTTTTACTGCGAAGGGATTAAATAAATAAACAATCCGCTGCTCATTCACTCCGTGTTCATTCCGCTAATTTTTTACACTGTACTATATCAGCCCCGGAATTGAATAAAATTAAAAAATCGAATCGCAAATTACATCCTGGCACTGAAAAAAATATAAAGAACTTACATATTAGCCTTTTTTAAATCAGATATCGCAAGGTATCGTTGAACTGTTATTTGACTGACACTACTACCCGCAACACCATGCAAATAACTCCCAATAACAATACTCCAAAAAGTATGTCTTATTGTCGGATCCAAATCCATACTTGCAAAAAAAAAGCAACTTGTTATGGACAAACAACAAAGTAAAAAGAAACCATATATAAATTAAATTACTTGAAAAATTCAATTCTTTCCGACTTGTCGTTTCTTTCCCAAACTTCAGCAACCCCACCCACTTGAAAAGTTCCCAAAATACAAACAATAATCATACCAGAAAACATTACGAGGGTTTGAATAGTGTCTGTCCAAACGACTGCTTTCAATCCTCCCTGAAGCAAACAATTTTTCAACGTCACCCTTACTTCTCGTTATTCGCAATTGAATAATGGCTTTATTCAAATTTAACCCTTTTTGCTTTACTTACCAACGTTGTATAGAAAATACAAACAAAGCAGACTATTGGTGTTACCAGATAAAGATTTATTCCAGTCACTTGATTTAATGACGTTGACGGGACATAAATTATTATCGGTATTGCAAAAAGCTGAAATTAATTATTTATTATTATTATAATAATAATAATAATAATAATAATTAATTACTTAATTCAAATTACTTTTACCATATCGAGAATAAATATCGAAGAACCCAGAAGTCGGACGTAACGATTGAACCGATGCTCTAAATACTAAAATAAGTCAAAAAATTTATTTTATTTATTTCTCGGGGCATTTATATATTTTTTTTTCGTTTCCTCAGTCAATAAAAATAACAAGTGCCAAATAAATAACAATTAATTGGTATTTTATTTACTTGGTATGAGGAGGAGATCTGCAGATGATAGAAAACTGGCAAAAAAACTTTTATCAAAGTTAAACATATCAGAACTTCCGGTATAAGTGATGTCAATATCTGCGTACCGTAAACATATATTTCTTCCGTGAACCCAAGCAACGACGTACCAGAAATCCAACTAAATATTTATAACTTTTAAACTAAAAATTTATAGTGAAAAACAATTTTATATAGTTTAGTTTTGTTATTAAAATTACCTGGCTATCAAAGACATACTGACGGGAAAAATGGACATATTTTGTCCACCCGCAAGATATTCTTTTACAGCATCCGGATTTTTACGACCTCTGTACGCGTGATATATACCAACAGTCGCAGATACTCCGAGCATTAAACCAAATACCCAGTAATCAATTGAGCCGAATGTTATTTCAGTGACTTCTGAACTCATTTTTATTTCTTACTAAATTCAAACACTCGATAGCTATCAAATAAACTTCAAAGTATAAATAATAAATGGTAAATATAAAACTTGATGACTACAAACTTTATAAAATATGAAATAAATGATAGAATGGAAGTTCGCGTCAAGTGTGCAAAGTTGCGGGACAGCGCAATTGAATAATTGCTTAATGTAACCAACAATTTTACTCTCTGAAATTTTATTCGTCATATTAAATCATAATTATTTTAATTCATACATTAAAAATTATACACATGAATAAAAAATTTTTTTTTTTAAATTCAAAATTTAAAAATTAAAATATTTATCTCCATTTCTCATATTTTTATTCTATAATAAATTTTTTTTCCTTTTATGGAAACTAATTTCCATTCTGCGGTGCTGTGACATACGGTACTTAGCTTAGCGCATTTACCTCCAGCTTCATATTTTCATTTGACCGGAGATTACATAGTACAGCGTGAATATACTCGGCTTTATATATCTCTGAGTGTTGAATGTAAAAGATATACATGGGTCGAGGGAATTGAAGAAACTTTTCGTTTAGTTACTCTCTGTACTACATATATAACTAACATAACTTCCATTACATATTTCCATTTATATACATCTACATATAAATGTATATATATATATATATATTTACTTTCGCGTCTTAATTATATATACAACTTGTTCTTTTGATGATCATCCTTGACGTCAAAAAGCAACAAATATTTGACAAAAAAATTTTTTTAAATTGTACTATATATTTATTTTATTTATTAACTAAATGACGTACGTTGAGTTGCTTCAAGGTTCATTACATTCTGAAAATAAAGTAATATTACACTTCTTTTTAGGTCAATCGAAAAGAATTTAAAAAAAATATATATATAATAATTGATTTACCGTTTTCTTTGACGGCTTTGAAGATAAAAGACAATGTATAACCGGTGTATATAGCTTTTTATCTTCACTCTTATATTTATTAAGACCGGTAAGCCATGAGACAAATAATCCAATAATGATTGCCGTTAAAAATCCAACCCACGTGTACCAGAGATACGACATTTGGTAGAGGAAAAAAGGCTGGCTGAAAAAGCAAATTTTCCATTGATGAGAAAAAAATGTTTTTTTTTTTTTGTTGTTAATTAAAAAATAATGCAAAAAAGGTACACTTTACTTAATAGTGTCCTTAATTAATGTTGCATTAGCAGCAGCGTGTTGTAAAATTTCCGAGCATCCTTCAATGGAGACTGGTTTTTTCGGAATCTTAATAATACCATTGGAAAGTGCTGCTTGAGTACCTAACGAGATCCAAGCTACAAAATGTAGACTAACTAAAGCTCCTACCAGTGCGCCCTGTTTCAGAAATTACCAATTTACATTTCAATCAAATTCAAATTTCCTCGGAACTAAATTTATTTTACTTTAATCATTTTTTTTTTATTCTTAACTTCACTCTCTTTGTATCAAATAAATCATTATCGATTAGAACGAGCTCTTAAATGTTTAATCACACTTTAATTTGATTTATTTGAACAGTAGAGTGAAAAAGATATTGACAGAAGAAATTGCATAATTTATTTTTAATTTGAATGCATATGTATGTGTTATATTATATATATTACCGCTGAATTAGCACAAGGGAAAAACATTCCGAGGGTAAAAATACCAAGTAGTGGTCCCGCTGTTATTCCTGATAAACTTTTACCCGCCTGAAACAAATATAAAAGTTTATTTATAAATAAAAACTGTAAAAAATCGGGAGTGAATTTAGAATGATTACGGATTTAAAATCACTCCGCATACTGAGTAAATAGGGAGTTTGTTTTTCCAGCGGAGTGATTTCGGAGTGATCTGAATTTTATTTAAATCCGCATTCGCTCCGGATAAAATCCGCAGTTACTCCGCAAATTTTATACAGTGAGATAATTTATTTAATTTAATATGAAACGTACCTGAATTAATCCACTGAGTTTTTCAACGAGAAATACTAAAGCTACACAAATAATCCCAATTAATATAACCATTAACTTCATAACCCGACTGGCTGCCACCTGGGACAATGGCTTCTTCATCAGTGGTTTAATCATATCCTCATAAATGACACCAGACATTGAGTTCAATCCCGTTGACATAGTGCTATTATTAATAATATTGTTTTTTTTTATTTTTTTTTATTATAAATTAATAATTCATGAACATCAAATTACTTTGCTAATAACGTATTCGCTAAAATAAATTGGAATTTTTTATCTGAGGAAAATTAATAAAATTCAAAGACTGTAACTTTAGTTGAAATCGTATCGAAATAAAAACAGTCATTTCCAAACTTAAAGTCTCTTAAGATGCTTTTACTTACATATTTAAATGTCGAAATTTCTTTGGAAAAGTTACTGATAAAAAAAAAAGTATTTTTTTTTTTAATTTTATTATTTTCGGGACACTCGAGGAACAAATTATAACACAAATCCGTGGTCGCATTCAGAAGCTTAAAGTTTCGGCTACAAGTTGGGAAGAGCTTCATTTTTTCTTTATGAATTATGATCATTTTTTTAAAGTTCTGTTTGTTTTATGATTTAATTACGCGGGAATAAATTGAAAAAATTTAAAAAAAGGTAAATGAGATAAAAAAACTCTTGGTAAAATTATTGAAATGAAGGGTAGTTTTTTTTTTTTTTTTTTTTTATGCAGATTGAGTACTAAAGAAAAAAGTTATTTTATCTAAAAATTTTTTAGGTCAGATCAAATTTTTTTTTCTTTGATTGTAAAGAAAAATATTAAAAATTTGAATTTTCAAATTAATTTTATAAAGTTACAGCTTTTGAAAATTTAGTAAGAGATGAAAGATAAAAAATAAAATATCAATTAATTTTTTGAAATGACTATTTAAATGTTGAGCATAAATTTTAAATGGAAAAATTGTGATTTCCAAAAATTAAATAATTAATAACGTTTTTTAATTTTCTAAAAAGCTATTACTGTGCATACTAATTTATTGCTGTGCATATATTTATAGGCTTATCATCAAATAGTACTTGTAATAAATAGCTAAAGTGTATTTTATGCGAGTCAATATACCTTAAAGCTGCGCTGAATACACCAGAGACAAAAAGTCCCGGTAATCCCGGAATTGACTGGGCTATTTCCATCACATAAAATGGCAGTAACTGGTCTGCTTTATTAATTTGCTATTAAACAAACAAATAATCAGTTAAAGGAAAAATTTTTTTTACTCTTCAAAAACTCGATTAAATTTAATTACAAAAAAAGTAACTTAATGTCCGCTTAAAGATTAGATAAAAAATCAATAAAATTCAATTCAAATTCAATGGCTATGGAACTGAATAGAATGAATTGAATGCTGACGATGAAAAAAACTATAAATCGTTTTCAATCAAAAGTTACATGGATTAAAAACTTTTTTTACATTTTTATTTATTTTGTTAATTTAATTTTATTTCACTTACTTTTGTGATGACCGGATCGCAATCATAGAAAGCAGCGTAAATGAGAATACCCGTGTAACAACTCAATGAGACAATACTGATTATTCCGACAGCCATAATCATAATAGTGCTGCAGATGAAAAAGAGAAAAAAATATTGGCGTTATTTTATTTTCTTTGAGTTTAAAATGAATAGTAAGCGGTAAAGTTGAGTGTAAGAAGAAAAGTTTTTAATAAAAAAAACTGACATATTGGATTTCTTCAAAGTCGGCATCGCGAGACATCGTTGAACCATAGCCTGGTTGACTGAGCAGGTGGCGAGCCAGTTCAAGTAGTTTCCGACAACGACAGTCCAAAAAGTATGTCTCACTGTCGGGTTTGGATCCATGCTGTCAATTGTAAATAAATTAGTGTCAAGGAAATTTTTAATTATTATTTTTAATTAGAAATTGAAGATTTAATGATTTATCTTTACTACGTGTCCACGTGACATTTCATTATTTGTCATTACTCATTAGGCAAACATACAATAATTAAAACCTCATTAATTCAAGTAACTCAGCTGAGTACTTCGACTATCGGGTTAAAAATAATTATTGAAGTAATGAGTGACCATATAGGAAATTTTATCACAAAAATTTTTCGGTATTTCTGTACAAAATGACATATATTTCAAAATTAAAAATATCAGCAGTGTACCGGAAGTTTAACGGACTTGAGGCCAAGAGAAGAAAAATGCCTCCTAGAAATTTAATACCGGTCGGGGTTGCCGGCTAGTTGTTCTCTAAAAGGGACGTTAAGGCTGCGGTAATGCCTCATTAAATTTTCAATTTTCTTTTTATTTCTCAATGTACTAAAGTCGGTAATTACTTAAAAAACTCGATTCTTCCGGTGATGAAATTTCTTCTCCAAACTTCAGCGAACCCTCCGACTCTCATTGTTCCAAGAACAGCAACAATAATAACTCCTCCAAACATAACAATCGTTTGAATGGTATCCGTCCATACGACAGCCTTTAATCCACCCTGATAAATTATTTTATTTTAGCCATTAATATATATATATGTAGTCTTCGTTAATGAATTGAATGCGTACTTCCGTACATCTACTCAAATATAAAATATATAACATCACTCACCAGTGTCGTGTAAAAGATACAAACAGCGCAGACAAGTGGTGCGACAATATGTACATTTATTCCAGTGACTTGGTTGAATGCTAGCGCCGGGACGTACACTACTAGCGGTATGTAAAGTAGCTGCAATTGCAAATGCCAATTATTGGCGTATCAACGTCAAATCATAACACATATGAAGAATAAGGGAGTAGTGTAGTGTCTGCTACTGTTACTGCTACCGCTACGGTTACATCTACTACTACTACTGATACAACTACTTGTTTTAATATTTGTTGTCTCGCACACTTTGTTTTAATGTTATCAATTGGATGATGGCCACGGCACGACAATGATCTTGACGGAAGACAATGAAGACATAAGTGATTTTGTACGTTGACCTCATTTTTATACGGATGTGAGGGGCTGTTTCATTATGAAGATGAATGTGACATTTGTAAATTTCTTGTAAAAGCTCTTTTTATTTTTTTTTTTGTTAACTTTATTTATACTTAAAACGCCAATAACTGGTTAAAATAATTTTTGTAGCCTACTAATAATTGTCTCACCATTTTAATAATGAATATTATTGACCCCAGCAGACGGACATAGTTGTTGAATCTCAACTCCAGATACTAAAATAATTAAAAATTTATAATTTAACTCCATTTCCATACTTACACATGAGTATTTTATGTCAGTATAAGATAATACTGAAGTTAGCTAAAGATAATTTTTGGATTTTTTTTAAAACGATAGATTATAAAAAAAAAATATTTTAAAAAATTGCACATGTAGTTTTTTAAATTTCCTACATGTGCATATTTTTAGTTTTTTTTTTTTTGTAATTCATTTGGTGAAAAAAAAAATCCAAAAATGTTTGATTGTCTGTTAACTTCTGCGATACCAGTATAAGACAACCTCATAAGACGACGTGATCTGAAGACCATAGAAAACTGGCAGGTATATTATCGCCATCGTTAACGAAACAAACGCGTCAGCAATTATAACCGACCAATACTGCGTTCCGTAAACGTACATTTCTGCCGGAAGTCCCAGCAAAGCGATCCCCGATATGTAACTGCCACATATAGAAAAAAAAAATTAGTAGTGTAAATGCCACTTAAGTCCCATTCCTTAAACAAAAAATAAATATTTACCTAGCTATCAAAGACATACTGATGGGGAAAATGGACATTTTTTGTCCGCCTATCAGATACTCCCTTACTGCGTCAGGGTTGTTACGTGCTTTGTAAGCATGATAAATACCGACAAACGCAGACACTCCTAACATAAGTGCAAAAACAACACAATCCAGTAAATCAAACGTCCGTTTTTCATCCATTGCTTTTAAGTCTTTAGGTATCTTATGTTTTTATATTTATATATATTTTTTTTAGATCGTATTACGATTAGATTGACAACTAACAAGCACTCTTATTACTCAATGTAGACATCTCGAGCGACTGAACCAAACGGCTGCATTACACTGGTCACGAACCGGGTCGAGCTTTATTACTTGTGTCTATGCACAGATCGAGCGTACCAGATTATTGAATAATTGCCCATATGAGTCTCTTTCTTCGCCTCTTTTTTTATCCACTCGACAATCGCTCCAATATATTTTAAAATTATAAACTACAACATTTACATAATTGCCCATGAATTATCAACTACTGTAAATACTTCGTGACTATCGTAATTGTCAGTACATATTGACATATTGACCCGCGTCTAATTATAACATGCAGAAGTAGACCTTTTTTAATCTATCGCGCGCATTATTTTAATGATGAAAAGTCAAAGATGAGGATTTTAATCAGCCTACTTTTTTTATACTTTTGGTCTCGCTTTTATTTATTTTTTGTATAAAAGCTTGCAAGAATATCTCTGCAGATGAATTCTGTGCGGTTTTCTCCTTACGCTGGGTGCGGGCTTTATATTTGACCCAAGATTGCGCTTGGCGAGTGTATTCTGTCCGCAACAGCCTTGAGTGTTGAATGAGAAGACAGAAGGCAAGAAACTTTAGTCAATGTTAAGGTATATACTTTGCATTTTCGTTTGTTATACATTTCTCTTCTATCCTTTCTTCTTAAACTTGTATGTATTATTTTTTTTTTTTTACTTAACTTTCTTCTATTTTATTTTGCTCTTCGTATTTCATCTAGAGACTTACTTGGGAAAGAACTTTAAACCGGCTTTGTATTTCGAACGAGTGGGATTATAGTTGTGAAAAGTGGCAAATGCTGTTACCTACATATACTTTAACTATTTAATATTTATTTATTTAGTTGCTTTGTTAATAAATATTATAAAATTTTATAAACAATAGAGAGTTTTTAAATATCGATAAATTTTATAAATATAAATAATTGTGTATTTTACAAGAAAACAATTTTAAAATGCATTAAATCAAGTACTTATTCTTCCAATGTATTTTTCCCTTTGCTTTTTATAAATTATTTTTATTATTTTTTTTTTTACTAGTACAGTTTTTTTTTATTCCAATCAACGATGGAGTTGATATTCGTTTGAGTCATTCATGCGTTAGGTATTGAGCCAAGTCGATGAAAAATGAAGAGAAAACCAATGCAACATTTTAAAAATAAAAATAAAACTTAATTTACACAAATAAAAAATAGAGAGAGTATGAATTTATACAACTGAATATAAAAAAATTTATTGCCCGCCTGTAGTTTACTCTGCGATAAATAAAATTTTCTTCGTCAAGGTGATTAGATTATTGATGTATAGATAAAAAATAAGGAGAATGATTAGATATGTAATTGAAAATAATGGAGACTGCGGAATATTAAACAATTAATCGACTGGTGGCATGTTCAATCACCATTATCATGTGCATCGCCGACGATGCATTGCTCCCAGTGTGGTCGTTCGTTATCGCCAATGGGGTGTTATTGTTTGCCTGGAATTCGCTGTCAGTGTATATAGTGTAGTTGTATGGCTATCGTGTGTATTTGGGTCGTAGAACGTGGGGAAATCCGATTAGGCCACCCAACAACGTTGGGTCCCACTAAATGGTGAATGTACTTGCATCGCTATTAGTTTACTCCCTCTTCTTGTGCCTGGTCCTTTGCCTACTACATCAGAATTACAATTTGTTTAATTGCATTAAGTTGCATAAGCACAATCATGACAGAATACATTCTCTTAACAACGTTATACACTCTATTTTTTTTTTTTTTAAATATCGCGAAAATTAATGCCGGCAGTACAAATTTTTTTTATCAAAATTGTCTGAGAACTTGAGAGATTTTTTTTTATTTATTTTAATTAGAAATTTAATTGCCACTATTTACTCACATGTTATTTGTAATTTAAAAATTTATAAATGCGTAATTTATTTAACAAGTAGTAGACAAATGCAAAAAGTCAAAATTTTGACAATTTTTTTTTTAAATTTTTTAATTTCATTACTTCTGATATTATTTTTCAGTAATTTGATCTGTTCAATTTTTTTTTTATTATTAAATATTTTTTGGATTTTTTTTCCATAGAAAAAATTTTCTAACTGGAAATACTAAAGCGCTAGTAGATTTTCGAAGCCCCAACGTTCCAAAGTCTTGGTACCAATATTGAATTTGAACTTTAGGACTGTCTAGTAATTAAATTTTAAGTTGCTTAACCAGAATAGACGCTCTGTTAGCAAAAGATTAGTGGTTCGAGTCCAAAATTTAATTCAATTATTACTTATAAATATTTATAATAAAATTACTTATTTTATATTTATAGTCTGAATAAAAAAAATGGTTAATTATTAAAAAATTAAGTAGTCTGACTGAAGACGTTTCATACTACTTAAAGCGATTTATAATACACATGGATATACACATATACTAACATTTACATATATGAATAAAATGAGCAATCGAGTTTAAAATATATAATACCGTAAAAATAATATTTCCGTGTATGCAGATACGGTGAACTTTGACTCTTATTTCAAGATTTTCACTAGAATTTTTATTTTACTGAGACATTGCAAAGAAGGAATATAAAATATGGATATATAATACATATATATCTCGAGTCTTGTGTACTTTCAGAAAAAAATTTGATTTTGCAAACTTTATTTTGTCGCTGTCTAAAAAAAGTTTTTCGTGTACAGTCTTCCGTTATTATATTTATTATTTTGTTGGTTTATTATGTTCTTATCTTCTTAGATTTTCCGATACTATATTTACGTTGATTTTTCACAATATATATATATATATATCATCAAAGTCTCTGGGGAAATATAATTTCCAGCTGAGTGCATTTTCCTGTGTTGCTTAATAGAGTGGCTTGGAGACGAGAATGAAAACCAACTATTATAAACCAACAAAATATAACATATATATATAAATATACTTATATGTAGTTAATGAAAATTTCGGATATTTACTTTCCAGGATATATTTAAAAAAAATGAGGATAACAATGAAATATTAAAAAATATAAAAATGCTTCTGGGTTCACAGGAAATTTGTAGCTTTTCAAGAGTTCATATACATTGTACAAAGAAGAGATATCGAAATATTACATGTCCCATTGTTCAATATATGTATCTAGCTTACGGCACTGCTGTATGACTTGTCAGCAATTCTATGACATCGATTCATTCATAATCCATTGCAAGAATGCAATATGAATTTTTTTTCCGCTTTTTTTATAATCGCGTAATTTTTTTATTTTATTACAGACGATATCTTAATCTCATAAATTTATAAAATATTCCATATTTTTTATATCGTTTTTATTTCATAACTTCAAGTATTTCAAATTTTTTTTAAATTTACTTCAATTTTTTTTTTTGTTGAAAAAAAAATTTTTCAATTATTTTAATATTTTTTTTATTATTATTATTTAAAACTTATTTGAATAATCGACATTTCATAGATGATGGATGCGTTTGTCAGGGTGCGGTGACATTGTATAATCACTCGTTATTTCCTTCTATCCTTCATGCACTTATATTATATTAAGTATACATATTATTATTATATATACTATCATTATTATATATTCTTAACATAAATGAAAAACCTCGCCCACTAAAGATTCGACGTGAGGGCTGATACTGTTTGAGTTTAAAAGTAACAGCAAGTGATTCAAAACCTATACATACATATATTATCTCTGTGTAAATCGCGTGTGACGTGAAAACAAGTTTACGATATAATACGTCTTTCAAGAGCTTTAGCAATTTTTTACCTGTTCACTGACTAGGCTGTAAAAATAAATTGAGATGGAAAATAATTTAAAAAAAAAAACCAAAACAGATCGAATCGAATTGAATTGAATAAACATTGGGAAGGATAAGAAAATTTTAAGTAACGACAATTTTACATTCCATTGAATATTTACTCTCTAAAATTGAGTATATATAAAAGTGACGGTATTTTATTCACACATTTCCTCATTGTGTACTTCTTATTTGTTGATAAAAATAAAAACAAATGAGCCGGTTCAATTGATAAGTAAGAGCATTACATTACACATCAAGTATTTAATGGATATTATTTAAGTTTTAAGGAGCTATTACTTAGAAGTGCTGGTAGAAACATAAAGTATAAAAAAAAGGATCGTAACTAGAGAGATGAAGATAAAGTAAGATAAAGTGAGGTTGCAATTCGGCTCGTTTGTGATATAGATCAGATCTTGGTTGGAAAGTTAGTACAGGTCGTTCATCGTAGTCGTAGGCGTACGTTCTTGTGTGCCATGTGCCAAAACGACTGGCGACATATCACGCGGAACGAACGATGAAGCGAGAACGGTGTATAGGTGGGTGTAGATATCCATCCCAGGATCTATCTCGTTTACGTCAATGATCCCTCTAATCTCGAGTGCCATCAGGAGCGAATTATCTCGACACACCCTAATACTGAGACGGAAAGAGAGCAGGAACAAGTTAAGAGAGGATGAGTTCAGTATTATAAGACTAGAAGAGTACAAGAGAACAAGAGGCTAAAGAGAAAGAGGGTATATATAGAAGGTACGACTGTGACACCGCCTTGCATATCGCGAGGTATTATCTTAACATTCTAGTGCAGTTCGTAAACTACATATCGATCCACGCTTCGCTTCGTCAGTCTTCATATGTTTTATCCCAATATATATATAACAAATGTACTAACTAAACTTTAGTTTGCATTTAGAAAGAGTTTGTAAATTGGGTAAAACGGTTTACGGTATAAATTATTTTATACGGAAAATAATAAATTACTAAATTTCTCATACTCATTATTTAAATTACCCGTAATTTAACGTTTAAGTACTTTTGAATTAATAACTAAGTTAAGTTTTTAATTATAATTTATAGTTGTTATTATTATTGTTAATATTTTATTAATTTAATTAAACGATGTAAAATTTTTATGTTAAGGTATAATCATTTTTTTTTTACATTTTTTTACTAAAAGTTAATCCCGGAAGTACGATAATAGACGACTAATTAAAAGTTTATCTGTGGCAGTGGTTACATGGGTACGATTTAAAGTGAATTTATCGTTTATAACCACTCGGGGGGTACCATATGGACTATAAATTTAATATGATTATTAAAAAAATTCAATAGTTCCAAGTAATAATTTATTTTATTTCTGACATGATTTAAATTTTCTAACGTTACTATTCCGCTGAGAATTTTACGGAAACAAAAATATTTTTCTGTTATCAATAAATCACCCATTTAGTGCATATATGTTTTTTTGTATTGGATCGTTTTAGAAACAAAAAATAGCAGATGAATATTTTATAAAACGGATAAAGTTTATTGTGAACAAAAAAAAGTTTCAGTTTTGTGTAAGAGGATTCAAAACGGATGTTCTCTTGCAAACTGATAAACGTGAGCTTTTGCAATAATTTGTCATTAATAATTGATAATACGATCATTACTTTTGTTATTAAATATTTTTATTTGTTATATTAATTTCAAATCTAGACGCGGTATTCATTTTTATAAGTACGTTTTTTTTTTTTTTTTTTAAGAATAAGCTTTTTTTCTACTCCTAAAGTTTAGATGTCAAAGAATTTTCTACAACAAACGGGAAATAATATAAAGTGTATAAGAAAGGAAAATAAGTTGTTATAAGTACGAAAAAAAAAAACATCGGATTTCCATCTCGTTATTTTATCTTTTTATTTCCTATTTTATGAGAATTTAATTTTAATTTCTCTTGAGAATTAGCGAAAAAGCTAATTTTAATTTTAAATATTCTGTAAAACCGATAATTATTATTATTAAATTCTTGAATAATTACTACTCATGTGTAAACTATTCATTAAATAAAATAATTCATGCATGACGATTATTAATTAAGAATAATCCGCGTATATGAAGGTTTGTTTAGTTATGTTCGCATAATTTTAAACCGTTATTAAATACCATTAAATCAAAATGTATATTAATGCCGGAATAAAAAATAATAAATGGGAAAATAAAAGGAAGATTGGTGAAGAAAGTTAAAAAGAGTGATCGGGTGAACGCGTCGTCTAGTATGGAGGCGCGCGCACAAGTATCTCATCTAAACCCAAAAGCTACCAACTGGCATTCAGTCTCAGTCGCGAGTGCGAGTGATGACAATGTGTCTTGATAATTACACATTCATCATTACTCAATTGTCACACTAAAGTGTCTTGCTGTTCATAGATAAGATCATAACTTGAAAAAAGAAAAAAACCTGCAATCAAAAATTTTAAAAAAGTGATTACTGATATTCAAAAATAGAAAATGCTTGAAGCAAAGCTCAAATATTCAATTAATTTATAAATTAAAAGTAAGTAAAAAATTTAATTATTTATTGTACTCCATACAACAAAAAATGTTTGAATGAAAAAATATAATTAATTATATAACGATTAAAAATGTCATCTTATTTATTATTTATTATTTTTATTTATTAATGCCATTTTTTTTTTTTTTTCACTCAGTTAAAAAATGTATTGTGCATGAAACCGCGAGTTCAACCGAGCGACCCTGCGGTTGCAGCTTGCCAGTGAAGAAAGAGAACCATTCAGCTATTTCTTCTTTTATTTATTATTATTATTATTTTTTATTTCACCTAAAGACGGATCTGTCTTTTACTCAACTCATGAAAATGTATATTGATGAAAAAAAAGTAGATGGGGTGAGACAAGTAGTAGTGGTAGTATTGTGAACCAAGTAACCGAGAATTCACCTGTATTCTTAAGTATATATAAACCCACCTACACAGATAATATATATACATGTATATGTATAAATTTCTTTGACGTGAGGATTGTCGGGGTTCAGATAAACGTCACGCAGTATAACCCTGATGGTTTACCGTTTATTTATAATTCAAACTCCTCAGGCAGTCTTCACCTCTGGTTAGTAAGGTATATACTCTTGATCCCAGAGGTACGTGCTTAACTCAAAACACGTTCATCTCAGACACGGATAACTTTTATTTTATTTTTATTTAGTATTCTATTCTATTATTTTCCTTCATTTATTTTTAACGTATCCACTTTTCTCGCTACACCAAGCTCACTTATTCATGCTGCACCAAAAATAAAGTACTCTTACAGCAGTTAATTACTCCAGTACTGTAAAGCCAAAAGCTTGTACATGTTTTAATATAGAGTGCAGTTGAATTTGTTCAACGTCTTTGCTTATGAAGGTCTCGAGAGTTGGACATTGCTGCAGAAACTACGTTGTTGTTTCATTAAGACAACATTTGTAGGTAGAGTAGAGTAGAGGAGTAATGAGTTACTCGAATTTGTGTATAGTTGGATTAATTTGGTGAAGATATTGTGATAGTTTTCACTGGAGAAGTTATTTTTCAGCGGGAAAGTTAAATAATATGGTTTTTTTAATTGGGATCGACGGTGATGAGTTGACGGGCTACAGAAAAGAGATGTATAAGGGGTTGAATGAGTATGAAGGCTTTGAATACATATTGAGAGATGCATACACATTGAGTGCATCATCAACTCTGGGAGCGATTGAATAACAATGAGCCCTTTACCTTCCTGCTATTCATCAACTCCAACAAACTCTCTTGTCTTGTCAGTGACATAGTGCGTACAATGTTATATATATATATTTACCAATATATGACTCTCTTGTTTGAATCTATTGCCTGTAGGTGTTGATAAATTACACTTTTAATCATTACTTATCAATGTCAGTTACGTGAAATAAAAAAAAATATCGGGTTGTGTTTGTTTTTAATTTTTTTACGGTCAATTAAATTTATGAGTTTTAAATTAATTTTATGAAATTAAAATTGAATTAAAAAATAATTAATAGTCGATATCTTTAATTGGTCATGAGTTATATCGGGAGGAGCAGTTAAATGATGATACGGAAAAAATGCGGGAAATTTTTTATATTTTGTATTTATGAAACATAAAAAATTTTGAATTGTCATCAAAATAATTATTTTTTATATTTTTATGATAACCGAATTCAAGTCAAAAATATAATGGTTGCAATTGGGAAAAAAGGTCGTAAAAATAAGTCAGATATCTGATAATTTATTCTATAGTTTAAAGAATTTTGTCCTTTAAAATCTTGGAGTCCATTTTGCCCACCTCTATACATTATTAATATTGAAAAGATATATTTCAATGGGAGATGATAATAATTATGTAGATGTTTAAATAGTGAGGGTTGATCTTTAGTGAGGTCAAAAGTAATTATCGCTTTACAAGAGGGGCCAAGTTTATTCAAACACTCCTCTTTAGGGTGGAGCTTAGGTTTGTTCAATAAAACCACTAAGACTGAGTACACGATCGAAATAGTTGTCGCCAACGTAATTAAAATATTCATTATATTTTCATATTTTTGGACGTTACTTTAAAAGTTATTTATACGCGACTATTTGATTCAATCGTAAGATTTATTGAGGAAAATGAAGATTTAAATAAAATAAATTTTCGCAATGAATGAAATCAATGGTTATTTTTGTTTTGCGTAGGTTTAGTTTTTTATTGGACCGTAGACTTAAATAGAGCATGTCATTCTTGAATTGGATTTACGATAGGTCACGACTGTCATACGAAATATTGAAAACCGTTAATTTGTAATTATTTAACGACTTTTTGCTAAATGAAAAGTAATATTCAAATGGTAATTTACACTTGATGAATTTTTTCACCAATTATGTATGATAAAATTTTTCATAGTTTTCTGGTTGTAAAACTGATATGAAAATTTAAAGAGATAACAAAACATTGAAGGCTATAATTATATTCAAATTTGTAGAAAAAGAAATAATAACCTCATTGAGATTCACTAATTACTCTCAAGTTTCGTGTAAAATAATTCATGACGTGCAATAGAAGTTTCGAGAACAGACGTGAAAAAAAAACTTCCGAGATTCTTGAAAATAAAAAAAATAAAAGTTACTAAAAAAAAATTGTCTCCTCATTGTCTGAAACATTTCGTTAATTTCTTACGTTGCTTTAATCCATACACTGAACAAATCACAGTATTTGTATAGTTTGATCTATAATACAAACAGCTAAAAAATTCATGAAG
The DNA here is from genome assembly GCA_964016945.1 of Microplitis deprimator. NCBI lineage: Eukaryota > Metazoa > Arthropoda > Insecta > Hymenoptera > Braconidae > Microplitis > Microplitis deprimator. The sequence goes on along the minus strand of OZ024710.1, from coordinate 3,048,939 downwards.
TTAAAGCCAAAAAAGTACTGAAAGTGACACACATCGGGTTTAGTTTATCGCAGCAAATTTTCACTCGTTCCTAGATTTATTTGTGTTTGCACAAAACTGACGGAAAATTCGATTCCAATTGCTCGGTGGTTTTATTTTATAGATACAGACACACACAGATACATATATATATATATATATATATATATATATATATATATATATATATATATATATATACTTCCGCGTCTGGCTCTATGAATTTATGCCGTCAATATTTTTTTTTTTATAATTCGAGATAAATTATCGTGCAATGTGGGTTGTCATAGGGATTAATAGTGTCACGTACAAAAGCTCCAATGTCCAGGTCACTGTGATGTATTGACATTTTATTGCCAGGTATTTACTATATTTAATCTGTCATTTTTATTAACTTTCCCGAGCAATAAGGAGTTAAATTGTACAAATTACTTGACAGATAATAAAACTTTTTTATTTTATTTTCGTTTCAATTCGATGCCTGGAAATCGATAGCCATCTATCTAAGACTAATTTATATTTTTATTCTCTCGTGTCGAATTCGAGATATACGAGCTAAATCTCCTGATTCTTGATTAAGATTTCCTAATTTATTGTGTTATATATTTATATATACGTCTATGTATATATAAATTGGATGAATATTCATTAGATAAATTGTTGGGAAATTCGCAGTATGATGATGTATCTTGGAAGAATTTAATCTCGTCTATTTGATATAAAAAAAAAAATACCAAGAAATTTATTTTAAATATTTCAAGATTAAAGTGTGATGGAATGACATGTATTTTTATTTATTTTCTTTTTTATTACTATAATTTACAATTTTTTTTATAAATCTTCCAAAGACTGATTTCTTCCGCTTGCTTTTTTTGTGGCCGTGTGATTTAAGTGATTGGATTTGTAACTTTTTTTTCTTACTTCTATCTAAGAATTTTATACTTAAAAACTAGAGACGGTAGAAAAATATACAGACAAAATTGACATTTTGAAGGTTTGGAGAGTTTTAGAACACTGTCAAGTACGTGAAAAATATTTGAAATAAATTTTATTTAACTCTATACACTTGTTCTATACTTTTCAAAACTTTGAACAGTAATGAACTTCTAACTACTTAGAAAATATTAATTGGAGGTACAAATTATTTTTTGTTAGACAACTCTACAAGTTTACTTTCTATTTAATTTCCGCCAATTGTTTGATATTTCATTAATTTATATGTATTTTAGTTAAAATTAGATAAACTCCATAAAAAAAATTTATTTCTCGTGAATGTAAATTATCGATTATTAATTAAAATTATTTTCGCGGTTATTTAGTATTTTTAAACATAAAAATCTTTGCGGTTTCCTCAAACTGATAGACTGGAAATGAAATCCGATCTACGCCACCACTTCCGATTATCAGGAATTAGTTATCGGTGAGGGCGAATTCACCGATTGATTCTGTAACTAAAGACCGAGTGAGGGTAGAAAGAGATGAGATTAAAACTCAGTGAGCAATTTCCTTCAGACTGATAACAAGGCTAAATTTCTCTCGTTCCGACAATTTTCTCCCCAGCTTGACAGACACTTCGGTTGACCTGCACTTCCAGTCCTCGAATTAAATATAATTATTATAAAAAACTCGAGATTTATTATTTTAAATTTTACACTCCGTAAAATATTGACCGGTTATTTTTTATCAGCCTCGTTGTTTACAATATCAAAAGAATTAATTATAATTTTTTTAAAGAACACAAAATTTATATTCCAATTATAATATTTTTTTTTTTTCCCATGGGGTTAAAAGCTGTAAATAATTTTAAAAATAATGCGAAAAGTATCGTTTTTATTTTTTTTTATATTCAAATAATTATGTAATTTTCTGTAGTATTATGTGAGGGGTTGAGAGGTTGTTTATATTTGCATGGGACACCTAGATGTGCAAAAGCTGCTTGTTGTTCTGTTATTGTGTACGTTCAAGTACTCTTTGACAGCGCAAATCACCAAGTGCTGTGTATGTTTGGCACTGACTGTTTTTTTTTTTTTTTACGCTTTTAGTGTTGGCTTTTATCGTAATTCTAACACTGAGATTAACTTAGTCTGGATTAAGTACTTCTGGTTGAAAATATAAAAGCTACAGAATTTTTTTTTCCTGCAAATATTTAAAAATTTTTTTCTAACTAAAATTTCATGTCTGGTATCAAATAAAAGCTTGCGATCAATAGATTCATATAATATATTTTATAATGTATTTTTAATGACCCAACTGGTTAAAAACCTCGATAAAAGAGGCTTAAAACTCGACACCGCAAGATAGCGGATAGAGCCGTCAGCTGCCGAATAATAAAAAAAAGTATCGGACTCAACCCCTTTCTTTGAATTTAAAAATTTTTAATTTACAAGTCGAATCGAGCGTGACATAATTATTTAAAAAAAAATTCAAATTGCTTTTAATGAAAATGAGCTTCGGTAAAAACTGGAATTCATCGAAAGTTTACAATATTAGTTTGGCGAGCCAGCCAACTGGCAAGGCTTCTAAGCCGGAAAGGATATATGTAAAAGTATGCTTATACTAAAAGTTTAAAATACCTTCAAATCTTCAGGATGACATGTCGCATTTATATTTTTATTTCTCATCATCTACAGTACAGATAGTAATTTTTTTTTTTTGTAATGATAAATGTGTCGGTTAATTACTGAATTGAAGTATCAGAAGAAAATAAAAATTTTAGCAGCACAAATAAAATATTTATTGATCCGTTATTTTTTGAATACTGATAACATGCAATTATTTCAGGTAAGAAGAGCTTAAAAAATAAATTAATTTTTAAATAATTTAATTAAACATAAAAATAATAAATATGGACCCACTAAAAGTATCAGCATCAACTTGAAATCTATGACTTTTATTTTTATGAAAGAATGAAATGTTGCTTGAAAATTTCTCATTTAGATTTTGTATAGTATATATATATATAATAGTTCAATTGGAAAAACGGTTGTAATTTTCTGGGTGAATAAATACCGTTGGATTTTCAGAGTCAAATAGCCTGGGAAAAATAAATTGTAAAACATAAAATGTATATATATATATATATATATATATATATATATATATATCGGATATATAATGCTCCGATAAAGATATAGTTTCAAATAAATTAGATAAATCTTAAATTTATTTTCCTCTGGCAATAAATCATCAATAAAACTAAATAAAAAATGATAAGTGGTATTTTAACGAAATTATTTTATAAACTCACCGTAATTCATCTCTCAGGAGTATCACAGTGACACCTGATCATATAAATTTAATCTTCAATCTTATCATTATCTAAAGCTTATAAAATCGTTATACACGAAAGCTTAACCGCCCGTATGAAATTAAAATCGATAAAATAACATAAAATATCAGCAATATTATATTTATAAAATTCATGTAAATTTTTAAAACTGCAATACATATTCTCATGTATTATTTATTTATTCACATTGACCGAATTATTATTCCGCTAAACGATATTGCTTGATACGAATATCTAATCATGCCAACTGACATACGCAATGCGACGGTTTCTCTGTTTCCGTTGTATATTAACTAACTTTCAATAATCTGTCAGTTTAATACAGAAAAAAATAATTTAATAATCAAAATTTAATTTGTCACGTTTTTTTAAATTTAAATCAACTAAACGTTGGTGATAAATTTTATTTAAATTTATTTTAAGCAACTAATTAAATATCCATTTGATCTCTGTCATGAAATATTTAAAGAAAAATATATGTATATATATTTAAAGAACTTAATAAAAATGTCACTACCAATGCTTGTCAAGTCTGACTAAATATAAATTCTACTACTCGATACCCGCATATTTATTTGCATATAAAGATATTCATTTCAACGTGAAGCTCTTATAAAAATAATTATTCAATTTATATCGGAAATAAAATTCGTTATATTTATATATTTAAATATTTATAAGAACCCAGAAGCTCGTTAGTAAATACGGACTACGAGCACGAGTCCGTGTATTTACTGTATGAATTAGCTGGTAGTATATTTTTACAATTGCTCATTCTCAGTATTTATTTTTTTTTTTTTTATATTTACAAATTCATGCACTGTAAAAAATTGGGAGTGAATTCGGAGTGATTACAGATTTTATTTACATCCGATTTCACTCCATCACTCGTTCCGGAGTTAAAAAAAAATCATTTCGCACACAGAGTAATTAAGGAATTTGTTTTTTTAGCGGAGTGATTTTGAAGTGAACTGGATTTTATTTAAATTCGCATTTACTCCGATTCAAAGTTTTGATATTAAAATGATCTCCTTTTAGGAGTTAATTTCACTCCAAGGGGATTAAATAAATAAACAGTCATCCGCTTCACATTCACTCCGCGTTCACTCCGTAAATTTTTTACAGTGTAAATAATTTGCGAATGATAATTGAAAAAAAAAGGACTTCAGTTTATTAAAATTATTAAATTGACGGTTGATAAATTTATGCTGTTTCTCATATTTAAACTGATTTAACGGAACAGTTTCAGTGGTTACTGTTGGATTGGTAAGCAAATGCAGATGAGGGAATATATAATTAATTATAGTGGCGATATATGGAAGCGTTGATAACACAATTAATTGCTCATGCCGACACTCGACACTCAACAGAGCCAGTTTGATTAATCGATATTAATTTTGTCAAAAGTCTAATCAAAAACTGTGTACATATATATTTATGTGTACGTTTCATATATTTATGTGCCACTTTGTTTACTTAATACGGTTATATGTTGTATGTGTAATTAAAACGTCATATTAATAGCTAGCAAACAATCCCTTTAGAAATATTTCCGTCATCTCTCCCTTAGTCTGGTTTTTGTTCTTCATTCACTCGAGTTTGTGTATTAGATTTTTTATAACTCTAGGATTTGAGCGACCACCAAAGTATTTCTTTGAAGGCTTTACTTAACGTTTACTCTACTTCTTACTTCCGTTCTTTCTGTCTGAAGTCTTAGCTTTTCATTAAATGTAATTTGCTAAAAATAAGTTTACAAAAAGTTATTAATTATTAATTTTGATATTTGAAATCATAATTAATATCTACATTAATTAATTACGTATATATTTTTTAAATATTTATTCAAAATAATTTTGAGGGGTGACGGATAAAATGGGGACCATAAATGACGATTTTGAGCCATTTTTTTTTAATTTCAGGTATTCAATTTTTCCCGCGCTTTTATTTGAAATTTTTATGTCTTGAATATTTTGTTAAAAAAAAAAAAAAATTATATGTAAATGAAAGGAAAACTTTCTTTAATACTGCTAGTGATAGAAGACACATATATTTATATATCGGGATAAAAAATGAGCCTTTTAATTTTTTTTTATGCGAAGAATGTTAATGATGTAAAAACTGTATAGAAAATATAAATAGTAATAAAAGTGATAGTCAGTGCATTGAAAATTCGAAAATACTCATTGACAAGTAATTTAGTGCTTAAAATGAATACAGATGAGAGTCGAAGAAAAGAATAAAAAAATAAATATGAAAGAAAGGCACTTGTAGACGCGTTTTCTCAAGTAGCCAAACAAGAGAAAAAAGAAGAAGAATAGAGAGCGGTCGAAGAATCGATAGCTCAATTTTAAGTATTTTCTGATGTTGAGTAAAAGCGAATGTACCCGAGCATGACCGACCTTATTTTCATCACCCCACTGTTAACATATTTATTATTTTTCATTCATCTTTATTTATATAAATTATTTTTTTTTATTTTTACTAAACTTTATTAATACGTCTTATGACGCAGATTCCAGCTGAGCGGGACTGAACAAGAATTTACATAGATATTCATATTTATAGTAAAGGAAAAAAAAAATTTGTAACACATCAAGAGGATGAAGATCTTGGTATTATTTACATTCATCACTTCAAGTTATCTCACGAATGCCAAGTTTTACGTTAATGTCACTGGTGATATAACACTCGGAGCACTTTTTCCCGTTCACAAGAAAGGCACCAATGGCGAGAGCTGCGGGAAAATTCAGGTAAAGCTTAAGTGAAGTTGCTTGTTCACTTGGCAATAGTAAAAAAATAAAAATGCAACAAAGAAAAAAATTTAACTGATTAAATAGATAAGACGAGAGACTCTTAACATGACTTTTCTTTCAAGTGGACCCTTACAATCCACCAACTTACGAACTTCACGTGTCCCAGATACTGTACCTCAAAATTGCACTTAACTCACACTCGTCCCTTAGCTGTAGAGCCAAAAAAAAATAAATAAAAGTAAAATGAGTGAATGTCTTTGGCAATACTCCAATCGGATCGAATTTTTTTAGGTAATAAAATATAGATAGTCATCAATTATTGATAAGATCAAGTGTACGTTAGTAAAAATTGTCTGTCATTGAAGAAAAAAATTTATGGTTTTTAATACTTTTATTATAGAGGAATTTTAAATACTGATGGAAATAGTTTTAGTTGAATAAAATGAAAGGAATTAGCATTTCTTTAATAATATTGAAAAGAAAGTTTATATATTTTTATTTTTTATTTCAAACAAGTTTTTTAAAAGAATTTTTTTACTTACAGTTTGAAGATGGTATTCAACCTCTAGAGGCAATGCTTTTTACTGTACAACAGATAAATCAAAATCCTGGAATACTACCGGGAATAAAACTCGGGGTTCTTGCTTTTGATTCTTGCGACAATCCAAATTATGCACTACAACAAGCATTGAATTTTGTTAAAGGTATTTATAAATATGTACAATAGATATATAGATAGAGGAAAGTCGGGTAAAAGTAACACTGAGGAAATGATTTATTTTATAAACTTGAATTTACTCATTTCAAATTTAAAGCCATATGGCGACTCTATAAAAATATTAATGACAAACATTTATTCACAATAATATTTAAGGGAAAATGTCCGCGGACTTCTTTCTCACATTCGGAAAAATAAAACGAGACTGTCTTTGTTGCATTCTTACAGTAAATGAGAATTTTAAAATAATTTTTCTCGAAGACGAATTCAAATTTTTGTAAATACGAAATCTTTAGCCCTCTGTTAAAGTTTTAAAAAACTTGAAGACTCTATTTTACGTTTCGTGTTTGCCCATGAATTAAATTGAATTGAAAATCGGTTGACGTTACCCCTTAAATATTAAAAATAAATAAAACTTGTTTTTAAAAGTATCAATTATCTATATGTACCTTCTCTTATTTGTATAACGTAAAGTAAAAATATATTTATCAATAAATTATATTTGTTAAATGAAAGGTTTTATAGCTCATGTGAACGAATATCACGACCAAGAATTCCAGTGCTCAGACGGCAGCGTTCCAAAATTTCTTGGCGGTGGGTTTGATAAAGTCATCTCAGTTATTGCCGCTCAATCGAGCTCCGTAACGCTACAGGTAATGTACCAAAAAATATATTTTATTAATAATATAGTTGATTGATCAGAAGTCTTGTTCACAGTTAAATTTATTCAAATTAAATTTTCTTGCTTGTTACTAACGTAAACAACCCCGTCAAAGGGACGCAGTAAACACTTGAGTAAACTAGAATTTCAAAACAAGTTAATTCTATAGTATAGTAAACTAGTAAATTTGCTTAATAAATTTTACAAAAAGATCTATAAATTATTATATCAAATATTTAAATTTAATACTGTAAATAACAAAAAATTCAAGATTAAATCAACAAACACTTCTTACTTTTCATACTTCAAAGCCCTGAAAATAGAACATTTATTTTCAATAAATCACCGAAAATTTTTTTATAAATTTTCTATCCTGCGATTGCTTCATTTCCTAGCAGATATTTTTCCCTGTAGTCAGGATTTGTTTAGTTGTATTTTTTTTTTTTTTTTACCACAATAGAAATGATAGATAATAGAAAAATCGTATGGTATTGATAGCCGACCGTTAAATTTTTTTTTTTATTACCTTTTTTGATCCAGGTTGCCTCAATGCTCCGATTATTTGGTGTACCTCAAATATCCTATATGGCGACTTCACCATCGTTGAGTAATAAAGAAAAATATCCGCATTTTTTTCGTACCGTACCAAGTGACGTAAATCAAGCCCACGCTATGCTGGAAATTCTAAAGTAAGTTTTTCTGATGAAAAAAAAAATCTATATATTTAAAAATACTTCCGAAGTATTTCCTTGGCACTTAACATAAAACAGAAGCAAATAAATTTATTTATTAAAAAAAAAAAAAATACCAAGTTTCAATGGAGTTGTGGGAATTAATTGGATGTGCTGAGAAAATACATTGAGTGCTATTACTCGTTTGTGGTGGAGCCAGAGTTCGAGTTGTACACCCGAAAGTTTTATTAAAACTATTGGCATTGTTCTAGGCGATTTGAGTGGACTTATGTGTCAGTGGTTTACTCAGACACCGAGTACGGTAATCACGGATACGAGACCTTAGTTTCGTTGGCCAACAACTATTCAATCTGCTTTAGTGCACCTCAGAGAATAGACAAGGAACATTTCGTAGCAGAAGACTACGATAACGTCATTCGTACAATCACTAACAAAACTCAAGTTCGTGGTACGTTTCCTGTAATCGATTCTAGTCTACTTCTATTATTCTCTATGCTCTCTTACTCCTATATCACTGCTAACTACTAATATGTCTATCTCTATATACCTCACATCACCACATATCACAGACCACATACTACATCCTACATCCTACATCCTACTTCCTGCATCCTATATCTCTCTATATACATCCTCGAATTCGTCTCTTGACAGCCGACGCGCTTTGTTTCTGCCTGACAGGAAAAATTGCTTGTACTCTTCTCTATTCACCTCGCTAATGGAATTTCAGCTCAGACTTTTTTTTTCCTCTTTAAAAAGAATTTTTAAAAAATAAAAAACAAGAAGCCACAAAGGATAAACCTAAAAGAGTAAACCGAGAGTCAACAGTCAACGTCAAACTTTTAAAATAAAATAATTAAATAACGCTTCTTTGTAAAGTTAATTAATCTACACTTTTTTCTGTCCTCTAATTTATTCGATACAAAAAAAAATAAGTTTAAGATTAGTTTAAAATTTATTTAATTTATTAATTTATTAATCGACTTAACGGATTTAAGGCAGAGTTGATTTTTTATAAGATTTACATTAATTAAAGTCTCAAGAGATTTGTAATCGGATTAAATTTTCTCAGTTCCTAAATAAACTTTTAATTAACGTCATTATTGCTGTACTTGAATTAATATGGTACTCATGTGTTCGCGAAATAGTTTATAATTTTGAAAATACTTATGACTGTAATTATGGGTTAATTATTGTTTGTACAGTGGTGGTACTCTTTGCGGAAAAGATAACTACTCTTCGAGTACTCGAAGCTGCAAGTCGGCTTGGAGTTGGTACGAGATTTGTGTGGATTGGAAGCGACACTTGGTCGAGTACAAATCACCGCGAGTTTCTCAATTCAGGAAATTACAATAGGGATCAAGAGATGATGGTTGTTTTGGAAGGCGCGCTCGCTGTGCAGCCACTGTCGAGACACTTGAACGGTTTCGATGATTACTTTACGAATCTAACTCTCAGTCACACGGAAATCAATCCGTGGTTTCAGGAACTTTGGCAAGAGTACCATGAGTGTGATAAAGATTCTTTGGTAAATAACTTTTTCTTTTCTGTCAGCCAACACTAGAATTTAAATTAACCGACTAGAAATTTATTGCGCGGTTTTTATTTTTTAAATTTCAAATTTTCCCGCCACGTTAAAAAAATTATTATTTCTTGTCTTACTTTTGAAAAATTTTTTACACAGACAATTTTTAAAATTAAAAATAAATAAAGCTTCAAATTTTGATAATTGCTAGAACTTTATTTAAAAAAAACTTTTTTTTTACCAGGAAGAAATATGTGATGACCCAACGATGAAAATGAAATACCGCACGGGTTATAAGCAACAAAAATTCATCCATTTTGTTCGAGACGCAGTTTATGCAGTGGCTCATGCATTACATAATCTACAGGTGGATATATGTGGGAGGAATTTCGTTGGTATTTGTAATAGCATGAGACACATTGACGGAGAAACACTCTCAAAGTACTTGAACACGGTCACGTTCAAAGGTAAGTAAGTGAGTAAGTCTTGTTCGGTTAAACTGATGTTGATGTACTCAAGTGTATTATTACTCAAGTATCAACAAACACATGCGACATACTTAGTTACATAAACATATATATACATGCACACACATATGCAGAACACAGAACACAGATGCGCGTACTTAAAACTAAAGACATTGTCTTGTGCTTTTAGATGAAGCCGGTTATCCATTTAGTTTCGTTAACGAAGTTGACGGTCCACTACGCTATTCAATTTTGAATTTTCAACGTGACAATGATGGAACTTATCGTTGGCATGTTGTAGGAAATTATACCCGTAAGTGTATTTAATAACAATAATAATATTTAAGTAACGAGTGATTTAAAAAAATGCATTGACTTTTCAGAGATAAATGACGAGAAGCCGGTGCTGTACCTGAATCAAAAAAAGGTGAAATACCGCAGCGAAGATAAATCAGGGCGTAAATTTTTCCCAAACTCGGCGTGCTCGTCTCCCTGTCTCCCGAATCAAGTGAAAGTGAGGGAAAAACAAGACGCTTGTTGCTGGCAGTGTCAAGATTGCGGATCCTATCAGTACAGAGTCAATGAGCATCGGTGTCAAGACTGTGGTCGCGGTCAAAAACCAACCATCGATAGTAGACACTGTGTTCCAGTTAAGGAAGAATTTATTGATTACTCGAGTCCTTGGGCCGTGGGTGCTATGGCTGTCGCTAGTTGCGGTAATTTATTTACTAACTAATCAGTAATTAATTAATCAACCAACTATTTATTTAAGTTATTATTTATTACCAGTTATTATTTATTACCAGTAACTATTTATTAAATTTTTAAAATCAACAGGAATATTAGCGACGATATTTGTGCTGTCAGTGTTTTGGATTTACAGTGACACGCCGGTAATAAAAGCATCTGGACGTGAGTTGTCGTCTTTGTTGCTTGTGGGAACGCTTGTGTCGTTTCTAATGACATTTGCGATTGTTGCTGAACCGAATGCCAAAACGTGTATGATTACACGGTTCGGTGTCGGAATTTGCTACACGCTCTGTTATGCTGCACTAGTCACCAAGACCAATAGAATCCACAGGATATTCAATAAAAAGTGTTACAGTCCCCACAAACCAAAATATACTAGTCCTCAATCACAAATAATAATAACCGGACTTCTTACTTCTATTGAAATAATAATAAATGCTGTATCCTTGTACCGAGTACCAGCTTCTATTGTAAATTTGTATCCCACACGTGATAGGAAACTACGAATCTGCCGTGGTCTTGACAATGAGTCATATTTAATTGGCTTAATTTATCCCTTTGTCTTAATAGGTACTGTTATAATTATATATTTGTTCATATTAATTAGTTTGGTCAGTTTTAGACACTTTTATTATTTTTATAAGACGATATATAAATATAGAACGCTAAAATATTACAGATATTTATGTCGTATTCAAAGTTACTTTGATAATATTTTTTTATACTCTACATATTTCGGTGGTAAAAAAAATTTACGTCTACGGAGACCTAAATCTTGAACTTTAATTAGATCTAAAATATTTTATTCCGATAAAAATAAAATTCAAAGTGTCCAAAATTCGTGACTTCTATTCTACTCCAAGCCTTCAAATTCCACGAATTTTGTAACTTTTATTTATGGATAGGCATCTAAATTGTAGTCATTATTTTTAGAAACTGATCTGATAATGATTTAACATTTTTATTAAGTAATTTACATGGAAACGTTGTCAATAAACGTAATTTTTACTAGTGAGTAATTATTGAATATAAAAGGCTTGGAGTACTTTTTCTAATAAATTATTTACACTGTAAGAAATCGGGAGTGATTACGAATCTTATTTCAATCCGAAGTCACTCGGAGTCCCGGAGTTTTTTAAAAAAATCACTCCGCATACGGAGTAAGGGAGTTTGTTATTTCATCGAAGTGATTTGAATTTTATTTCAATCCACGTTCATCTGAATTCAGACTTTTAACATTAAAATAAACTCCCCTTCGGAGTGAATTTTACTCCGAGGGGATTAAATAAATAAATAGTCATCCGCTCCGCATTCACTCCGAAATTTTTTACAGTCTTATTATCGATTGATTGATTGATTGATTATTAATAATAATTAATTATTGTAGTGATATGTACCATCTATGCAGTAAAGACAAGAAAATGTCCAGATGGATTTAATGAAACACGACATATAGCATTCACAAATTACACGACGTTAATACTGTGGCTGGCATTCGTCCCGCTTTATCTAGCGTTCACAAGTAACGCAATCAGAGTTGTTACCCTTGCGATGTCGCTGTCGCTGAGCGGGTTTGTGCAGCTTGGCTGTTTGTTTTTTCCTAAAATCTATATCGTGCTGATGAAACCGGAAAAAAACACAAAGGAACTTGTTATGGCCCATCACAGAAGTTCATCTTATTTACCATCGCCCGCAGCGACGCCGATTGTTGTACTCAATGGTAATCCATTCGTATTTCCCACACCGACCGAAAATCCGTAAAAGTTGGTACAACACTTTTTTAGCTTTTTTTTTAATCAAGGGAACTGCTACCTCCACTGTGTCACTGACATATTAATGTCCCATGACAATCGTTATCGATAAATTTACTGTTTAAATTTACGGTACAATTATTTGATTTTTAAATTTTTAAATTAAAATTGTTTGAAACTTTTACATCTGACAGAAAAAAATTTGTTGAGCTTTACATCGTAGACTTTATTGAAATTTTATATTTATTTTTTAAATATTTTAGTTTTATCAAAAATGCTTTTGTTTAATTTTTACCATCAATTTTAATATCAAAACACAATTTTTTTTTCTCATTAATTTACTCAATTTCCAGTAGATATCAAATTTTTAATGTAAGTTTTACTGCCTAAAAAAAAATTTGGCATTTTTTTGTTATTTTTGCCGAAGGCGTAAAAATTTTTATACAATTCTTTTATTTTATTATTTTTTTTTAGGTGCACCGTCTTACCCCAGTTTGGAATTTTTTTTTAAAAGCGACATTGAAATAAAAAATAATAATTTGGTGACTAAGAAGAGTTAAAATATTCGCGCCATAAAATTTTGTTTTTAAATTTCAAAATTTTTTTATTATTTTCAAGGTAGCCGTCCTCTTAAAAAATGGCCACTAATCACTAGTCACTAATGAAATGACTAATCACTAATCACTAATCACTTAACTTACACACGAATAATTAAAAATTAATGACTTTAAATTATTTTATCTAACAATGAATTATTTCAGGAAACACTTTGAGAAACATGCAAAGTAGCGACTCATCACTAAGATCTTCGCGTCTTTGCAGTACGACTTCAGCTTCAGGTGAATATATACAAACTTAAATGAACTTAATTGACATAATTAATAATATATTTTATCATATTTTAGGTTTTGTCAAACCATTATTCGACACCGATACATCCAACGAAGCGATAAATGAAACAATTGATTCAGAATTAAAAATAACGTAAGGATTTTTTATTAAATTATAAAAAAAAAGAAAGTGGGACACAAACTTATAGATAAAGCTTCATAAATAATTAATTAAATAATTGATTAAGTATTAATTCTTCCACTGTAAAAATATACGCGTAAATTTTATAAAAAAAAAAAAATAGTCGAACGAACCCAATAAAATTTTACTGGCTAATAAATGACAACACTAAATTTTAAATGAACTTAATAGAATTTTTAATGAAATATTTAATCGATACATATCGCTAATTTAAGTATAATTAATTAATTAATTAATTAATTAATAGGTATTCCATTAATACATATCGAGTACTTAGAACCAAATTAAATAATTAAATATGCAGGCTGTGTTATTTAAATACACAAGTACTCAAAATAGCTTTTCAACTCGCATTTAATTATTCATAATTTTTATTAATTAATTTTTCTATTTATATTATTAACTTCTAATAATAAAAAAAATATATAAAGTAGATGTACATATCACTGATTTATTGAAAAAATAATCCATTAAAATACAGCAATTAAATCAATACATACATTAAGTGTAAAAAATAATGCCAAGTGTTTAAAAAAAAATTTCGAATGATTGCCATATGTCCAAGCCACAAAAATTAATTATTACTATTTAATAAAATAAAATAATTAATTATTAATTATTGACTAACAATAAAATAACATATCCTCACATAAATGCCTATATGTTACACTAATTGTATATATTTGTACATAATTAAATAAATTAAATTATTATAAACTTAATTACGTAATTACTCAATTTTTATCAAAGTTCAATACAAATATTTATTACTAATTTTTTTTTATTACTAAGGCACATTAATTATAGTAATACTAGTGTGCTTTAAATATATATCATAATTAATACTAATTATATGTTATTTATTAATTATGACGAATTTTTTATGTGATGTAATGTGGTTATATATATGAATATATATGTAATAAATAAATTAAGGCACGTAAATGCTATGAAAAATTTCATTTTTTTTTTTAATTAAAATTTAACGCTAATTAAGATTTATCTTAATTAATAATAATAAAGATAATATAAATTTAATATTTATATCTATATCTTGTAACTACAGGAATTAAAATCACTGTCGGTAATTAAGAATTTCTAGTTACAAATAATTGATATATTTATTTATAATAAAATAATGAAATAATTAATTAATAAAAATTGAAATATTAATTATGTAAATATTTATTTTTGTAATTAATAGCTGCCTAAGGGCGAATATTTTAATATCCTGAATTCTGGAAGACTGGATACTCATAACGAGTCCAAAAGTTTGTACAATTATAATATAATTACTTATTTAATTAAATACAGGGTATGCATTTTAATTAATTAATTATTTTAGTCTTATATTTAATCTAAGGTCAGTCGACGTCACAAAATGCACAAGGCGCAAAAAAATTTTTTAAATTTTGAGCAATTTTATTTTTCTATATTCTCATACATTTTTCTCATATTATTGAGCAGATGATTACTTAAGATTTTGAGCTTCTTTTTTACTGAGCTTCGATTAATTTTTTTTTCATTTTCATTTATTGAGCACGTATCGGTAATTTAAATTAATTTGTTTCAGATAGAGCTAAGGTATAAAATATATATGTACATATATTTTTTTGCAACAGCGTATATACATTTTGAAACGTGACCGACCTATGCAATGCACGCTTTTATCGCAGTGCACTTGCTCATAAGGCCTTTCATGGACGGAATTGCTGATAAGGCTCTTATATATATGTATATATGTCTAAACAAATAAACATACGATATATATATGTATAATTACTTAGTAGCTACGCTTTCATATAAATATATATAGAGATTCATACTTAATATCAGTAAGTATTATCTAATTATAAATAAGATTTTTTATATGATAATTAAAATTAAATTTCAACATTAACGTGGAATTTAAATTCAACGTTGAAATATAAATATTAAATACGGTTTAAGTCACACAGCCGCATGGTTTACGAGTGTATGATACACTAATTATTAATTAATTTCATTAATTAATAAATGTATTTATCATTAATTAGTTAATTATTAATTAATTTGATTAATTAATAAATCTAGTTACTAATTATCTTCAATACTTGATTTAAAAATTTAAAAAAAAAATCAACAAGGCCCAAGTTTTTTTAAAAAACGGGCATAAAAAAAAATTTTACATTTTTTTAAAATAACCGACGATTAAAAGTTTATAAAATTCTAACAAATATTTTTAAAAAAATTATCACCATTTAAAATCGTAAAATGTTATCATTAAAAGAGGAATGTTTTTAAAAAAATTCAAAATGAGCTTTCACGTTTAGATTTTAATTTATCGGTCGGAGTTTCAGGACTCGGCGTCATCGCGGGATTATCGTACGCGTACTCTAAAGTTGAATCTTCACTTGCAAATTTAGCGGATACTGATGTACTTGTTGTATTTGGAGTAGAAGATCCATTTGAATCATTATTGCTATTACTATTGCTGATGCTATTTGAATCTTGTGAGTTTGATGACGCTGAGGAAACTGCAGCACTTATTGTCGGCAACGTCGAAATTACGACATTAGATTGGGCGGGTTTAACTACCGTAACATTTTCTGTATCGTCTCTTATTTTGTTTTTATTCGTATTCTTGGCCCACTTTTTTCCAAATATTTTTTCAAGCGCAGATCGGATTTTTTTAAACTTAACAACTGTTCTTACCAGAAAAATAATAATTGCTAGTATTGTTATCAAAGTAAGAGCCAATGAAATTTTAACGAGCGATCCAAGTTTTTGTACATCGTCTGAAAAATAAAATTTACAACTACATAAAAAGATAAAACATTAAATACTTATTTTTAAACTTTTATACGACTCTTAAAGTTTTTACTTTTTTTTTATACTTGAAAAAAAAAACGCGGCAATAAAAGTTTGAATGAAAAAAGGCTCTCGTAAATTAAGATAAGGATTGTTATGGTCAAATTTATTTCACGAAATTTTTTACCGCTTTAACTCAGGTCATAAGTAACGAACGTGAAAATTGCATTTATCGATTTTACATCTAGTCTTGATGTATTTCTTATAGCATTACTATATAAATATATATTACTATATATATATGTAGCTTCTCCAGTAAACCTATTCTATATAAATCAATATAACTTCCATTATACTTTTCCTTCTTTTCCATATAAAAAAAACTTATCCATTATTTATCATCATCTCTCTTTAAATCTCAAAGTTAATCGCAAATTTTCAAAAAACGTTTTTTCATAAAAATGATTCTAATCTTCAAACATTTTTCAGGATTTTCAAATCAAATCACGACATGAAATCGAATTAATGTCACAAATAATTTACCAAAATTTGAAAACGAGTTGCGGAAAAAAAATCGGAACAGATGGGAACAGACTACAAAAATCAATTTTGAAAATACTATTCACTGACTGTAAAAAAAAAAATGAGTAATAAATTGTAATTAAAATTTTGTCCCATGGTATTTTTTATTTTTTTTTTTATTTTTGGGTGGTCGCTAAATTTTTTGAAACATTCTGATGACTATTTCCGGGCCCATAACTTAAGTAGGGATCTTTTTTATTGCTATTGTTTGTAACAATAAATAAAATATATAAAATTCAAATTCACTTTTTCTTGAGTTTTATAGCTCATTTATAATGAACATAAATAAAATCGCGTGCACGCCATACTATATGCCAGTCGTATAGTAGTAAAATCGAGCGGTATATTGCGTGCAGACTGATATGCATCGTCAAATTATCCCGTATAACTATACATAAAAAAATATACTAAAAAAAAAATATAAAAGAAAAAAATTTATTTTCTTCATATCAAATTTGAAATCAATTATTTTTTTACATACATATAATTTTTCAAAAATCTCATTTAATTTTTCCCGCGATTTTTCGTGACCAAATTATACTTATAAAAAAACAAAATTTCTTTTCAAATTCATCAACTTGGAGATATTTTCTTATAAAATCATCATTTTATTTGAGGGAGAGACCTTTTGATAATTTTAGCCCCGTCTAAAGTAAAGAGCGTCCTAATCAAACTATGTTACATTTTTAACACAAATATTCGCTCATAAAACAGAATTAATATAATTAAAACTGTATAAATTGTTAAATTAAAATTAAGTGACGACAATATTTTCCTTTGTTTGAATTATTAACCCGTTAAAATCTCTCTCATACATTTATCACGAGAGTTACAGTCACTTAATCTCTTCGCAAAGGTATGACTCACACTGTCTAATTAATATTCAAACGTTGTACTAACTTACCTCTTAAGTTCTCATCTCGTCCTAGGTCTGCACGTAGTACGTATCTCTGGTCGTGCAGGTACTCTGAAAGTTGATATTAAATATAAAATAACCGAATAAAAATTCAAAAAAAATTCACACAACCCGTGTAATTATTTTGGCGGTAATTTACAACAGATAGAGCTTAATTAAAAATTTAATCAACAAAAAAAAATATATATATAGGATTGAAAGTGAAAAACTGTAACAATTAAGGTAAATAAATTGGAAATAGGAGTACTAGCGATAATGTAATAACGATAATCGTTAGATTTAATGAAGCAAGTTTCGAACACGGGAAATGTCGTGGAATTGATAGACGCGTTAGACTTAGCACTTTCGAAGTTTGTAAGTTTTGAACCGCGGCTCGTTAACACTCTGTGCCAACTCGATAACGAGCTGGCTTCCGTTGAGTTAACAAACCTGATGTTGACGCTCACTACAACCTTATGCATCGATGTATGATGTTTACATAAACATATATGTATACATACATAAACAATCTATCGTATCCCTCATCAAACTTGTACATCTTTGTATTCCGAACAAATTTACTAATCAACAATTTTTAATTCGATAAAATGTTATTTATTTTATTTCATAAAATTCAAAAATTAATTTAATTAATCATTACCGCCTATTTTCAATTTTAAAATTCAAAATTACTTCTGCAGTGATTACAGTATGGGTTTTTTTAAATTTCATAAATTTCAATTTTTTTTTAAGAAAAAAAATATTTAATAATTTTTAAAACTCTCAAGTGTGTTCTTGTCTTCTATTAATGTATTTTATGATTAATATATGATAATAATTTTTATCTCGTGTAAAGTACGTTAATAGAATTTTAAAAATGTCAGTTAATTTTTTACTTTTACGACATCATTAGCCTTGTTACATTAATGGTGTCGGAAGAGTAGTAAAAAAAATTGACGTATGATCTACCGGAAGTTCTATATATGTATATATATATATATAAAATACCTATTTATATACATATACATACGTACATTCAACTATCGTGTCATCCATCATGTTTCTTACAGTACAGCATTATGGTCTTTTTCCTTCCCCCCAGTCCTCAAACCCAGACCGCTGGTTCCTGCATTAACGATACAAGAACATCTACGAGACATTCTAAAAGACTAATGCTCGATTTATACAGACCGCAGAAAATAAATGCATTTTTTTTTATACATCTTATATATCTCTATTATTATTTCTTATAACTCACAACAATTGTATCATTACTCTCTGTACTATTTTCAATATTTTATTTTTAAAAATAAAATAGATCAGAAAATTTTGTGATTCTTCCGGTCTCGATGTTATAGACTACAATAAAATAATATAAATATTTATTTATAAACTCTAGTAATTTTTTTTTTACTGGCAAATTCAAATTTTTACACAAAAAAAAAAAAAAAAGAATTTCGTGGTACAAAAAATTTTTCCTCCCTTTAAAAAAATTATTAGCGAAAGTAAAAATTTTTTGCATAAAAAAATTCGATTTTTCTGTGAACGAATAGAAATTTTTAATTGAAAATCCAAGTTTTTTTTTAATTATTACTGTGATCATTAAAAATACTTTAGCCCCGTTTTTTCTGATTATGTAGACTATGGTGTTTACAAGCAATGTTTTGTTTAATTTCACTATTAAGAGATAAAATTTAAATATATGTAAAAGAGGGTTGAGGGTTTGGAATAGTTTATAACTAGATTGTACTGCATGTAAAATGGAAATAATAGATTAATGTAGCGCAGACGCAGTGTTAAATTTATAAGTTAGGTCGTGATAGCAACCTGCGGCAAACAATTCCCTACAATACAATAGTATAGTATATAATAATTATCGTAAGCTTTCCTGGTGGTTCCCGCATCGTCATCAACATATGCCACGTTCATTTACTATTCTTACGTACTTTAGAATAACTGCCGCTTCACTTATTGTATACAACATACATATATATGTATGTATGTGATTATATTAGATGCTATAAAATAGCATCTATATTTATCTTAATTGTCCGGAGTAAATGAGTCATTAAAAAAATTTTTTTAAATGCAAAACTTGATATATTTTTATCTCAGTCCTACTTAATTCTTAGTGCGAAAAATTTTTTACATTTCTATGAGTAACTTTTTTTTTTGATAAAAATTATTTATTGCAATAAAAATAAAAGATTTTTTATGGTCATAAATTTTTTATAAATTTAATGGAATTACTGAAATAAAAAATTTTGAGATTTCGTGGATTTGTGCCTTTTTACAATTTTTCGGTTTTTGGAAGACAAAAAAATTTGAATTTTTCTGACGGCTTTCGTCTCATCACTTGACTACTTTATAATTCACAGGCGTAAAATAAATTTGTTTATGTATAAATATTAACTACAGAACGTAGCAAGTTAATTTTCAAGGGCAAGTTTAAAATAATAATGGTGACAAAAATAAATTTAATAATAAAAATTTTAAAACTAAGTGAGGATAGACACTACACTGAGTCACTACAAAACATATGTTATAAATAAATAGAAACTCAATAAGTTTGACTTTGACTTATAAATTTTTTTATTGATGTCGAAATAATATATATATATAAAAAAAAAAAAAATTAAATTGAAAAAGATCTACCTGACTCGTTTGAAATTACAAAGTATAAAAAAATCATGTATTGAATTGGCGCCAAACCAAGAAAGGAATAAGAAAAAAAAATTCACGACGGGGGTATATGTTGTTGTGTTGTATTGTACAATAAAATTGGATGAAAGTAGTACAGTAATGTATATATACATATATATGGTATAGTATATAGAATAGAAGTAAAAGGAAATAGAATAGAATGGAATGGAATAGAAGGTAAAAAAGAAGAGCCAAGAAGTTGATGAGTCATCGGGTAAACTCGCTTAACTTCTTTATACTTGGGAGCAGGTTGTCGGTTGTATGAAGAACCGAGGACTATACAACTACCTCCGGGACTTAGCTCGATTGGAGCGTCAGGTGTAGAATAATTGAGGCTTAGGTTACTCAAGTGTACATATGTATACTCAGGTGAACCCTATTTTACATATACCATTTTTTTCCCATTGTCATGTTGATAAAAATTATAGATCATTTACGTGTTATTTAACACTGAGAAAAATAATAAAAAATATGTACTGCCTTTTTTTTTACTCCACGTGGTGTCGGAGTTATAAATTACGAAACGCAGTTATTTAATAGACTGACGTAAAATTGCATAATATCCTGCATGAATGAAATAATCATCAATCGAATGTGTCATGTATTTATTTTCATAAAAATACCGCAGCGGTTGTGAGAAAATAAAATTTTGCGTATTGAATTTTTGATTTGAGTTTTCCGAAAAAAATGAATACTTGTCAATAATATATCACGAGTTTGATATTCATTGAAATTCTGGGTGTTCAAATTTGCCAACTGTTCCAATATATGTGTGAGTAAATGAGTCAAAGAGAATAATTAATTAATTTGATTACGTACAATCGCTTTCACGAGACTCGCATCGATGCTGTTTAAATATTTAACATCAAAGGATATAAATTTAATATTTTTTCGCATTTATAAATGTATGCAAACATGCGCGGGCGTGTGAAATTATTGTAGTGAAATGACAAATGGAGTTGATGGTTGAATAAAAAAAATATTATTAAAATTTTTGGACATTAAGTCGTTGACATTTTGAAACATTGAATAGATGTGACAGCCTGCTGCTGGCATTGTGTAATAATTCAAAGGCAAAAGGACCCTGGCATCTTCGTATCATGGAATAAAAAATATAAAAATAATAACTCAAGGTAATTTATTACCACCACGCCCTATTCATGAGATGTGTGCATCCCACACTCATACTCGTTATTGCAGGGTAAATTTCTACATATGTTTTGTAACCACTACTTTAAGAAGATTTTCTTTTATTTCCTCTCTAATAATATACATTGTTATATTTTTACATTGAATTACTACAATTTACGACTTTTTTTTTTTTTTTTGTACCAACAAAAAAAATAAATTGAGTAGTGAATAGAAGCAAATTTTATTTGTAGTAAAAAAAAAAATTGTCGTTTTTCCGGGGGTTGAAATTTAAAAAAAATAAATTTAAATTTTATTTTTAAAAAATTTATTACACGATTCGATGGATGGAATTTTTTTTTGAATTTTAAATAAAAATAAAAATGAAAATTTACCTTGACAATCTTTGACACAGAGATCAAGATGGTGATTATGAGTAGTGGGATCGCAAATCGAAGAACACGGCAGACATTGTGAGTCGAAAAGACTACAGTATTCTGTAGTCGAGCATCTTTTCTCGCCGCACTTTGTTCCCGCGGGATCTAGTGTCGACTCCGATATTCCGAGCACCAAAATAAACACCAACAAGTTGAGCAGCATCATTAAATAATATTTTTATATCCTCATTAAGGTCCGTTTTTAAAATCCTCCACTATTTTTAACGACATGTTTGTACACGCCGAGTCGGTGGATTTCATTTTAAGTCTGAAAGAAAGCGTCGATGAGTAAAAGAGTTTTATTTTAAACCATTCAATTATAAATTTACAGCCGTATAAATAAAATGAAATGCTGCGAATTAGTATGAGAGCGTTTTTTAATTGATTTAAACTAGTGGATTTTCTTTTTTTCTTCTCTCATCTCATCTCATTTTGGTGTATTGAGAATAAGCAAATTGAAAAGGGCGCAGCTGGTTTGTACTACTAAAGCGGATTAGTAGTTAATAGGCTGCAAATAATACGCGCATTCACATTTTCAGTAATTGCGTATTATCGTTCATCATGTAGCATTACAAATTTATTTGGGACTTTAGTCTCTATGGAATTCTCGCTATTCATGTTCCACATTAATTTATATGCTTCATTGAATTATTAAACATCTATACAAATATATGACTTCCTCATAAATCAGTTAATTTAAAATTAAAAATGTTTTTTTAAAATTTTATTTTTCCCATTTGAAATACAGAATTATTTTCCTTTCTATTTATTAAAAATTTTTTTTCAAAATTTATACGATTTCATAGAACTTAATTTTTTCTAAAAACTCAAAGAATTTGTACGAAAATAATTTTTTAATCATAGAAATTAAAATTTTATTTTTTTATTTAAAATGGCGGGAAAATTCGGAGCGTTTGAAAATTTTGATTAAGGGTACAGTCAAATTTATTTTTAAATGTATGCTAAATTTTTTCAAATTTTGCACAAAATAAAAAATGTAATTTAGTATAAATATATTAAAAAAAAAAATGAATTAATTATTAATTGTTCCATAAATTTGTGTACAATAAAATAATTAAAAATTGAAATACAGAATAAAAAAACATTCTTACGTATATATGTTAAAAAAAAATATGTATTGGTTTGTGATACGATACAGTACGTGTTGGAATGTAAAATATAATTTCAATAAGTGATTAGTGTACATACATAAAGTACGTAACGAGTGATATGCCTCAAGGACAAGAAAATATTATGGCCATGGTGAGTCATATTGTCAACTTTATGAAAATTATTTTCTCATCCAAAACTTTCACTAAAACTTTTATTATTATCGTAATTAAAAATCCATTAGGATTTCGTTTTAAAAATAAAATTTTTTTTTATCTATCGTCTGCTCGTTAAATTTGAATATTCAAAAGTAGTGTCTTGTTAAAAAAATTTATTATAGCGAGTTATGATTATGAAATCTTAATGAAGTATGCCGAGGATATTGATTATTTAAACTAAATTCCCACATTACTCATCGTTACCGTTGGCATAAAAAAATATATATATGTTTATTTATAAAAAAATATGATAATTAATTTAAATAAACATGCCGACCTAGAACTTATCAAATTAAAATGCATGTAACTATCTATTTATTTATGTTTTTTTTTTTCTAATAAAAATAATTTTATTCCCTCGATTATTTTGCGCCTCGATTGCCGTTGGCTCCATTTTTTTCTGTACTTGGAATAAATTGTTATATAACAGTTGTTATATATTTTGTTGTCTACTCCAATATTAGTTATCTAACGTAATTCAATTGTAGAACAATTGTCGAGCACTATGCGATGACGTGAACAAATACGACTGCAAATAATTGAATTTTACGGATTTTAAAAAAAAGTTAATTATTTAAATATTTTTTACCGCCTAATTAATAACTAATAAAAAAACTATAAAGGGAAAAATTTTCAGAATAATTCTAATGACTGTCCGATCGCTTAATTCATTGTATTTTTTTTAACTAAAATGCAATGAACGGAAGTCGCAGCCACATCCGTGAATATTTATGTCATCTTGCCAAAGGATAAATCATCTTTACAGAACTTTTCTACTTAATTTCTCCTTTCATTCACTAACATTTTCTATTATCTCTTACAAAGAAAAAAAATATCCTTACTCACAACAAATTACTACGCGATAATTTTTTAAATCATTTTTATATTTTGCCGCGAAAATTTTATTTGCTAAAAAATCATCTTATTTTCCCGGTTCCAATGATCCATAAACCAACGAACATTGAGTTTAAATCGAAAAAAATTTTTTGGTATCGCGTATCGTCTATGAATTACTGAGAGCAGAAAATATCTAATTTTGATAAATGAAGAAATTAGCTTTTATAGTAAATAAATATTTGTATGTAAAAGTATTTTCTGCAGTATGTAGTATAGCGAATAATAATATATAAAATGTCGCAATAAACCGCAACCAAAATGGCGGCTGCCGTAAAGTCAAGCGTTGGCGTTCTTATTCTTAATACAATATTCTTGTTCTTGTACAGTACTCTCTCCTCTCGAATTCGATCCAACAGTTATAGTTGTAAGTCGGGGAATGTTGTTTGACTGGTTCTTGCATCGTGTGTTTAATAGTATTGAGTCGCTTGTATATACATAAACATAACATGTAACATATAACATGCTATAAAAAATTTATATATATATACCTATATTGTATACAGTAAAGTCATTGGTCTGTTTTATTAAAACTGAATATGTCTAGACAATTCTATTCCATTGTATATAAGCACACACACATATATATATATATATCTATATATGTATGTATATATATGTATGTAATTGTCAAAAATCATTCACCGTAACGATGTTATATTCTTTGGAGCATAACTGCAGATCCGATGTCTCGTTAATTTATTCTACATATGTTAGAGTAAAATATCTCATATATATCGTATATATATTAACTTTTAAATAATATATATATGTAAAAAATTATTAAAATAATTTGGTAGATAAATATTAAAGTTTAAAACAGAAACAATAATTTGAATATTTAAAAAAAAAAAATAATTTAAAAATACGCATGCGCATTTTAAAAATATCTAATAATCATTACCGATTATTGCGATAAATAAATAAAAAAAAAGTCCTTACCTGATACAGCTTAGCGCAGGTATAAAAAATAGGTAACGAGTTTACATGATGTTTGAAAGTGTTCACCTGGGTATATTGACTTCCTGTGTGCGACTGTCGATCGAAGAGCGTCGACCAGAACCCGGAGCTAAACCTACCAACCGGTCAGGTTCGACTCCCACCTTGAGAAGCTAACCCCCCTTCTTGGCACCTGCGGCTTTCCCTGCTTGTTTAACTGTCTCTTTTTTATTGTATCAACTCTAAGTCAAGCTCACTTGTTCTTTTTACCTGTTGCCAACCTGCGTGCGCAGCTCGATTCGTATCTGCCGATCGGCTCACAATGCAATCAATCCTCGATTAATTTTGCTCAGTTTTTAAATATTTCAAGGAAACAAATTATTTTCTATTAATAAATAAATAAACTTGTCAATTTTCAAAGTTGATTTAATAAATTTTATTTATACATTTATATATTTATATATATGTATATATATAAATATACATATTTTGTTTTATTGCGTATTAAAGGTTCATACAAAGATATAACAATGATCTTCACATATTGCGGCGTTACCGGTGCTCACGTTTGTATGGTGGATACAAATTCTTAATCTTTATTTTTTTTTTTTTTTTTTTTTTGTAATTTATTTATTTATGAAGGAAAAAAAATAATAACTGTCCATCTTTCTTTCTTTATGATTTAATATTTAAAAATATTAATCATCGGGGATATGTCGCAATTTTATCGTTCTGTTTTATTTAAGAGCCAGATCTTATTCACTTTAAACAAATGGCTTCCAACTCATATCTATAATTGCAGTTTCAATAATAATATTAATAATAATAATAATAAATAAAATTACTTATTCATAAAACGTTGACACGAAAAGAGCGATGAGATAAAAAAACGACGAATATAAAATAATAAATTATTTTAAAATTATTTATTTGTATAGATTTAGCAAAAAAACTCTTTTCACGTCAACATACATTATAAATAATTTATTTATTAATTTACAATGGTATTAATTATTATTATAATTAATTAGTTTGTAAATAAAAATAATGATACTAATAATAATAAGACGAGTTTTATTTGTGTATAGTCGTCAGTTATAAATGAAAACTTTTGACAATCACAAACATATATATATATAAATATATATATATATATATATATATATATATATATATATATATATTTTGTTTTATCTAATTATTATTTTTTTTATACATATTTATTAATATTTGGTTGAGATTATTTTTGAATGCGCAAATAAAATGATCGTAGATGTTTCAGTGCGTCTACTAGACACATAAACAGTAATTTACAATTTATATTTGGTAATTATTCTTATATATATTATATATATTTAATTTCATTTGTATTATTTGTTAACTTATTATAATTATTATTTTTTTTTGTGTGTATGTATGTAGTTTATTTATTACAATTTAATATGATAATAAATAGCATTCGCTATTTATTATTAGAACGAAATTGTATAGATTTTTTTTTTAAAACAAACCGCTAATAATGCAACGAGTAAGTTTGTGCGTTCATTTCAATAAATTTATTATTTAAAAGTTTATTATAAATATTATTTTTTTGTGTGTTGACAGATGTCACTTATAAGTTAGTTATTTATAGACACCCTGTATTAAAAAATTTTTGTTTTGTCAAGAGACATTGCCTACTAAGCACGCATGAAAGGAAAGGATGGGTTAAGATTTTATTAAGTTTTAAATTGCGAATTAACGTGTACCTTAAGCCGTAATTTTCATTTAAATCATCATAATATTAATACTGATTTATTAAATATTACAGTTAATTAACTAAATTCGATAATCACGTCTCATTAACGTTCAGTCTTTATACGAGTCGTGAAACTTAATTTTTTTTTTTACTAGTAACCGAATGAAACGAAACCTCTAAAGTTTATTAATATAATCCAGTAGACTGAAATAACCGAAAGTTTGAGTTTAAATTTGAATTTAATTCAACTATTTGTCAATTAATATAACAGGTTAAAATAAATATGAGATTATTTTTTGATATTAATAACACTCCCATACAGTTTAGCGGTATATTAATATCAATAAGAAGTAAATTAGTGGTTTAAATAATAAATGAGTGAGTTCTAATATGATTTTGAGAGAAATATTAATATTGACGAGCCGTGAAACTTAATTTTTTTTTTTACCAGTAACCGAATGAACCAAAACCTCAAAAGTTTATTAATATAATCCAGTAGACTGAATTAACTGAAAGTTTGAGTTCAAATTTGAACTTAATTCGAGTATTTGTCAATTAATATACCAGATTTAAATAAATATTAGATTTTTTTCCGATATTAATAAGACTCTCGCCTAATTTGGCGGTATATTAATATCATTTTTTGTAACTAAGAAATAAATAAATGTTTTAAATAAAAAATGAGTAAGTACTGACATGATTTTGTGAGAAATAAAATTTTAGTATTGACTTGTTGAATATATTATATTGTGTAGGTTATTAATAATTGTTTATAAATTTAAAAAGGAGTTAATATACTGGCCGGCACTAGAACGGAAGCGAAAAAAAGTTCGTTGGGGCATTATTATTGCCACCGTTCACGAACCATATCTACTCTTTATCACACGTCTTTTTGCTTAATTCATCATGCTATGCACGTATGAACCGATATTAATGACGCCAAGCGCAGAGACATCCGTGATTTATTCGTGAAGCGTAGAGTGCCTACCTAAATTTAAAAAAACAATTTTTTATTTATTTTAATTTATTATTGCTATTTCTTCTACATATAAATGGAGTATCCACTAGACGGAATTTATTCACGCAGCATTAGCCGCAATTTATACTTTTTTTTTTTTTTCACCTAAATATTATTAATATTGTTTCAAATTTACATAGCTGCAAAAGCGTAGCTCATAACGAATACTCCATTATCATTTCATACAATTCGCACTCTATATTCTCATATTTTGATGTTACTGCGAATTCAGATCAATACGCAACGTCTGTCTCGTATGTACTGAAAAAAAAAAAAAAAAAAAAAAAAAAATAATAATAATAAATTAAATAAATGATAAAATTGATTTTTAATAAATATAAAATATATTAATATATTAATTTTTAAAAAAATAAAGGATGGTAATATAAAAATAAAAAAAATACACAAATATTAAAGTAGTCTTCGTCACTTTATTGATGTTTAATTAAATGACAGACGTTGGTATCGAAATAGAAAAATTTCAAAACATTACGAAAACGGCACCTAATTCAGTCTTTTACAGGCCTCTGCGTTTGCCGTTTAATTCGGTTTATCTATCATTAATACAAAATATATTCTATTTTTTTATCATTAATATTAATATTATTTATCTCATTAATGATAGTGACAATTATTAGCATTTAGTTTATTTATCCATTAATCAAAAATTTTTTCTTGCTGACCAACGCTTTTCCGATATTAATATCATTACAATGATTGTTATCAAAGTAATTGCAGTTGTTATTATTATTATTATAATACAATTGTACTCGAATGAATTAATAATAAAGACGCGGACGTAATCAAAATTGAATGACCGCTATTCAAAATTGATAGACGTCCCCGCGATAAAATTAAATTGAGTATATTAATATTTAAATCGAGACCCGAGAGTACTGGCCTAAATAGACATATTTACACGAAAGGCCAAATGGTTAATATTTTTTTTTAAAACGATAATTGTCATGCCAAAATTGAATTTTTGAAAAGTCTGATGGTGAAAAAGCGTTCGTCAGGAAAAAATTACTACAAATAATTTAAATAAATTAGCAAAAGATTAATTTGCTTAACGATTTAAATATTTAATTTTTCTTATTATAAAGCGCTAATTCTAATATTAATACCGAGTGTTAATTTTTTAGTCTTTAATTAAAAGAATTTCGTCAATGTTTTACTATTGACTATAATAAAAATAATAATAATAATATTATTAATTAACTTTCATTTTTTTGAAAGTTAAGATAATCATTTTTATTTATACTTTTAATTTTATTTATATATATATATATTTTTTTTTATTTATATATGTATAATGTATGTACGGCGTTACGTACGTACGTAAAGAGAAAATAAATAATCAATGAAAAAATATATTATTAAAAAGTTGGTATTCATGTATAGATATATAGAATCAGTGGTTTTTAGCGAGTAATTATAATACATTGCGTAAAGTTTGTTTTGTTTTTGTTGTTAGTTTTTTTTTGTTTTTTTGTTTTTTTGTTTTTTTGTTTTTTTCAGTTTAACTACTTATTTAATTAGACACATACTCATCATACACTCGTTTAATTACACATCTTTTACTTGCGCATTACTTCGCTCTTTCTTCAAATAATTATTTTTCAAAATTACGATTACTAGTAATCGTATTACAAATAGTTTTTAAATCCAACTAATTTCGAAAAATCAACAAACATAATATTTACTTTAATTACACATAAAAAAAAAGATTTCTTGGCGCAAGAAATATTCTTAGACATGAATTGAAGAGAAAAATTTTCTTAGAACAAGAAAAAATTTCTTTACAAGAGTTTTTCCCAGTCAAAAAATTTTTTCTCGCTCAAGAAAATTTTCGGTTTCAATTTAAAATGCAAAAAATTTCTTGGGACAAGTAAAAGTTTTCTTGAGGCGACTAAAAATTTTTGGCGCCAAGAAATCATTTTGTTTTTCTTGCATAATTATAATTTTGAAATTCTATCTAAACAGATAATTTACATGTCTTTTTTTCAAATTTATTATCAACGCCTATTTGTTTTTTTTTGTGTTCTCACTCTTTTAAATCTCTCTCGAAATTGCATTCCCTCACTAGCATGTTACGTTTAATTTATAATTATAATTGTAATTATTATTAGTATCTTTTAAATTCATTAATTATTCATATATATATTTATATATATAATAATCATTCGCACTAAATTTTCCTCCCCCTTGCTGCTGTTTATCAACTATCAACAGATCAACTGCGCGTCTAGAACGTCTGCAACATATGAGATCATTAATTATTCCGACGAGCCACTATTTATTTTATATTTATTATTTATTAGTGGCACTCGCGACTCGTCTTTTATTTATTTTATTATTATTCGTTATAATTTACTTTTTGTTTTAAACACCTATCGATAATTCCTTTGGCCACCGACAGTACGGGGCACCTCTAGGTTCACCCGAAATTTTTTTTCGCACATTTATTATTTTAATATTTCCTCAGCTCAGTCCATTATTAATTTTTTTTTTATTTTATTTTACAATCAAATTTTATTATTTTTTCTCAAAACGTTAATTTGTTTTAAACCCAAGCATTATTGACAATTGCAAATCCCTTGTGTCAATCTAATTTCATTTTAAAAATTATTTTTGGTTTTAATGATTTTTGTTTCAAGGAAGGTATCAATTGCTCACACTTTTTTCAAATAACTACCACCGGTATTATTTACTCAACTTAACCTTTGATTGGTTAATACAATTAACCTATACATTAATTTTTTTATAGATGTCACTGCAAAAATATTTAACTAATTAAAGGTTAGTTTTGCGCATCTATAAAATTGAACAGTAAAAATTATTCAATGATTAATCTCACGATAATAATTAAATTTTTTTCATACTTTTAGTAAATTAACATCTCCAATAATCCGCATGATAAAAATTCAAATATTATTTCCTTGTATTATTAATTTATTTAAATAATTTTTGACTGAAAAACCAAAATGGCGCGTTATTTAAAATACAAACAGTAATGACTACAAATAGAATAAAGTGTTTAGTAAATTATCAACTCAACTTAGTTATTTATAAAAATAATTCCAATATAAATGCACAGATTTAATTAATTATCATAACTGTAATTACACAGTAATTATTTTAAAAATAACTGTGTAGGAGTCGATAATTTTCTTTAGCATAATTACAATATAAAATTATCTGGCAATTGTGGCATTAAATTTATATAACAAATAAAATATCCAATTAATCAAATCAATAAATTGTCACATTAAAAAAAAAAAGCCATTGATACCTTCCTTAATTTCTTAATCAATAGACTAAATAATTAAAGATAAATTTTGTTCAAATAAAATACCTGATTAAAAGTATAAATTTAAAATAATATAATTTATATTTATAAATTTATAAAAATAAAAATGATTTAATACTTAAACATCGCAATCGCAATCAATTAAAATACCAACATAAATAATTAAAACGAATTTCAATTGATTATAACATACAGTCGATACGACTCGCGTATACTTTTTTTAAATTAACGGTTAAAACAAAAAAAATATGATAGATTTTTTTCCCTCATACAATCATACCTTCATACAAACTTTTGTTTTGTTTCATATTTTTTTTTTGTTTTCTTTTTTTTAATTACAAATAACATTTGTCTATTTAATGTTGAATATTTGTTCTATTATCAGTAGAACTGTTTTTAAAATTACAATACAACTGTGTATAAATGACTGGAAAATATGGAAAAGACAGTAGTCTACATAAAAAATTTTTTTTTGTAGCAGGTAATCATCGCATTCCCACGGAACAATTTGATACCAGAAAAAATTGTCAAGTATTTGAGGTTAGAATTGTACAATGATTTTAAATCATTAACATTCTTGACTCTTTAAATATTATAAATATTAATAATTAATTTAATAACAAATAATAATTAAAAAAAAAAAGTAATACAGTAAAGAATTAGTATTACTGTGAAATTTAAATAAGCGTTAGTCATTAAGGCAAGCCTCTATAAAATAATCAGCAAATGCTTCTGAATAATTAATTGGTCAAACTGTCAGAATTTAAATTAAACGTTTAATTAATCGCGACAAGATGTCGCGACACTTAATGACATAACTAAAATATTATTATTATTACAATTATTAATAAAATATTTTAGTTTTAATAAGTTATCAGTTGAGGTCTAGTGTACTGGTGATGGAGAGATCAGTTCTTTCATATGAAATATTAAATTAAAATTACGGTGAAAAAAAAACAAACAAGTAACGTAAGATGATAAAAAGTACTAGATGTTGCTTATTTGTTAAATTTATATAAAAGTTTTCCAGCAGTCCGTGGCTACCAATAGCAGAATCGGCTGCAATAAACAGTAAACAGTAATACGACAATAATATTCCAGTATCATTGTTTTGTATTTCGTTGACAACAATAAGGACAGATTTTTAACCACCAGCGAACTGCTGGTAATTTTAAATTCAACTACGCGGTAATCTTGATGACTCTTCAGATATTTTTTGTGGACTATTGCGGTTCTTAGACAAGGGCGACGTTGTTGCTGCTGTTGTTGTTGTTGTCGTCGATACGCCATTATTTTTAGCTGGTGACAATTTAGATGTATTTTTCGAGACAAAGTAAGTCAGTCTTGTTGGCAGTGAGCCTTGATTCAGTTGGTAGAAATTAACTAACTGAACTAGGTCTAAAAACTTTGTCGTTCCATTGTCTAAGGTG
The DNA here is from genome assembly GCA_964016945.1 of Microplitis deprimator. Taxonomy (NCBI): domain Eukaryota; kingdom Metazoa; phylum Arthropoda; class Insecta; order Hymenoptera; family Braconidae; genus Microplitis; species Microplitis deprimator. Next base: position 3,016,091 of record OZ024710.1, on the reverse strand, counting down.
AATATCGGTTGGCTTGATGTCTCACGCGTTATCTATAAATAAATTTATTTTGTTTTATTAATCAATTAATATTTTAATTAAAAGCTATTAATTATTGTATTTATTCTAGAGTTTGTTTAATTAACTAATTATCTAATTAATTTATTTATTCATTTATTCAAGCATTTTAAAATCCAACAAATTCGTTTTAATTACCAAGTTTTAGGTTAAGTTGCTTAATTATTGTTTCAGAACAATCCGGACTTAACCTCAGACATTTATAATTAAAAATTCCTTTAAAAATTTATAAATCTTAAATTAATTGTCATAACAAATATGTTTTATAATTTAATTTACAATTTCAAGACTTAGTTGTTTCGTAACTTAAATTGTATCAACTGAAAAGTTTTTGTATGCAAACAAAGCAGTGGTTCATTAATAATTAAATGCATAAAATATCCGATACTGAGTTATTAAATAGACAAACTTTACACAGACGATTTATACAATAGCGCTAGTTTAAGTATTCATATTTATTTTAAAATTATTTACAAAATCGTAGCATTGTTTTCGAGGTTAAATTTCGATTGTTTCTGAAGATTAATCTGTATCGCGCTTGCCGTGATGATTAAAAGCTATGATTGGAAAGTAAAATTTCCGATTTTAATTTAAATCGGAAATTTTCTTGTTGTCAATAGAATCCAATCGTAGTTTTTAATCAAAGCGATTAATTGATAATCATTAGATGCTTGAATTACGAATATTAATTAAATAATTAATACAAAAAAAAAATACTTACGATTGGAGTATGTACGGGTTTATCCTCGTGTATGTAAGTTAAAACAAACTGGTACCCATTATTACTTGTACTTTCTCTCACGAGGAATGTACTGTAAAATAAATAAATAAATAAATAGATATTTATTTAAAAATACAATTGTTTTATTGTAGTAATAATAGTATAGAGACTGAAGGTATAAAAAAAAAAAAACAGAATAATAATTTTATAATAGTTTTATCGATGGAAAAGTATAATAAGACATGGTCCACTAGAAATTACTATCATCATAAATGGGTCGAATATAAAAGTTGGCGAAAGTAATAAGATGACTATAAAAAATAAAATGTATAAAAAAAGCTTGAGGCCGCGTTTGCTCGTAAAATTGATTGCTTCACAGCTGTACGAACGTTAAATCTCCAAGACTTTACTCAGTTATTTTTATTTTTATTTTTTTTTGTTGCTTTTATTTTTTATTCCTTCTATATACTTTCATTCTGTCATTTAGATTCTTTAATTAGTTAAGCGTATTCTGCGAGTTAAATAAGCGCTAGTATTAACATCAGATAGAGCCATTTTTATTACGAGGTATCATATTTATAAATTACTGAGTGATGAGTTTGAATATTTAGTTTTAATAAGTTATCATGATAATTTTAATTTTAAGTGGAAAGTTTTTAATTATAATTAAACGGTAATTAATAACAAATAATTATAATCTACTGGCAAGTGTTTGATTTATTAAATTCGAGATATATATATTTTTTTTTCTTAAAATAATTTATTGGGGTAATATATATATATATATATATATAAATATAGATGGATGTAAGAAATAAAAAAGAAATAAATAATGAGAAATGAAAGAAAGGA